>CAKAOH010020966.1:46404-74221 GCA_916701665.1 Sebastiscus tertius | reverse complement strand
ATATACATACATATATACACACACACACACATATACATACATATATATGTATATATATACACACACATTTACATATATATAAATACATACACACACACACACATGAAAACATTTATAATCTGCTTATCTTACAATCACCACACTCCTCACACAGTATATCCAATGCCCCTGGGTTACAGTTAGCTCAGTGACATGCATCCAGCTAGGTTACCATTAACTTAACTAGCTGCAGTGATCTGTCCTAGTGCCCTGGCAGTAAGGTTTTAGTAGCTTGGTGGTGGCTTATAAGGCCCAGTTTAGTCAGACTCTTTGATATATAACGTCAATAGATTACAATACAAAACGGTAACCACAAGAAAGACTGAACTACAACTTGTGGTTTGCAACAGAGGCCACATTTTAGAGATTAGCAGGAACCTGTAAAATGATCCTCTAGCAGCAGTTAGCCTGTATGCTAATGTAACCTAGCATGGTTGCTAGGTAGCTAGCTGGGTAGCTAGGTAACCATGTGGAGTCGACCACGAGATCTATCCGTCTTCATATGGGAAACACTGTCATTAGGAATATGATAAGTGGCGTGTTAACTCTTTTAAATTAGCCCCTTCTTATGAAAGTACTAGGTAAATGTAAGGTTTAGCTACTCACGCTGACGGATTGTGTCCAGGTGGTAGTTCAACACCGGCAAAGTTCACCACAATGACCGGGTTGACAAGAGCCCGCCCACTTCGCCGTAAGTCAGCCACCGATTGGCTAACGCACATCTCATCTCGACAGCCATTGGTTAAAATCACAGCTGGGACCCGCCCCCCTCCTGATGACGTATCACAGGGTTCATTCGCTTAACATTCATTTCATTCAATCTCCTGCTGAATGACATTCCAAGGGTACACCTGTTTAAAGGACCCATATTAGAAAAAAGTGAGGTTTTCATGTTTTTTTTATTATAAAGCAGGCTTAAGTCCTATATAAATACTGTGAAAGTATCAAAACACTCAATCCACAAGGAAATACACAGTCCGTATTCAGAAACTCTGCATTTGAAACAAGCTGTCAGGATTTCTGTCCATTCGTGATGTCACGAATATACAATATTTAGACCCTTGACACAATTTTGAACGTAAACATTCTAAATGTGTCCCAGTTTATTCCTGGTTGCAGTGTATGTGAAAGTCAACAGCTGACAGGAAGTACACATGGATCCAAGCTGTTGCAATTCCGTCAAAATGCACTAAAACGGAGCGTTTCAGACAGAGGGTAAATACAGGCATATTCAGGCTGACAGTATGAGGAAAATAAAGTTGTTTTTTTTACATTACAGCATATAAACATGTTCTAGAAGAAACACAAAATACAGGTATGAACCTGAAAATGAGCATAATATGGGACCTTTAAGGAGCTGTAGATTTTTTACCAAGTTGCTGGTGTACCATTTATTATTTTAATAATACATATCAATTCAGTAAATTCATATCTATGTATGTAATTTGTTTTACAAAGTTAAGAAAGCAATTGTGATATCCTGATGTTTCCTCACACATAAACGAATGATCCCAGTCACTTTCACACAGTGAGCCACACAGTTTAACTAAACACTGATATCAGATCGGTATCGGGACTGAAAAAGTTGGATCTGTACATTAGATTAAAAGTTGACAATTAATCGTTGCAGCTCTAAATACCATGATTATTTGGGGCGGCAGTAGCTTAACATTCATTTCATTCAATCTCCTGCTGAATGACATTCCAAGGGTACACCTGTTTTAGGGGCCGAAGACGTATGATTACATTTCCATATGAATAGAATAGAAAGCTTTATTGTCATTGTATTAAATACAATGAGATTCAGTTTGCCACTTCTGGTCAGTGCTTTAAAACAAATACTTGACAAGACTAAACGAGGCAGATAAAACATGTAACAGGTAAAACACACAGTTATATAAAGCAAATAAAACAGGTAAAGTAGATGTAATGAATAAATATAAACAGAAGTGTTACACTAGAAGTATAAAATATAAAAATAGATGTAATGTAAACAGAGGTAATTGCACTTGTAAAATAGGTAGGGTAGATGTAATGAATAAAACGTAAACAAAGGTATTTGCACTTGAGGTGTATATTGCACCAAGGATATATTGCACAGACAAATGCATTTCACATTCAGTGTATTGATATTGCACAGATTTATTGTTTGTTCAGTGTCCATATGGCCCAGGGAAAGAAACTGTTCGCGAGTCTGGCGGTGCGGGCTTTCATTGACCTGTAGCGCCTGCCAGAGGGCAGCAGGTCAAACAGGTGATGAGCTGGGTGGGAGGAGTCCCTGAGAATAGTTGTGGACCTACTGAGGCAGCGGGAGCTGGACATCTCTTCCAGGGAGGGCAGAGGGCAGCCAATAATCCTCTGGGCCGTGTCTCTCTGCATTATTATATACCTGTACCACCATAGTTTATAATAAATAAATGTAAATATGCATGTGCATGTTGTGGACATTTTTTAAGATGAGAATGGCCAGAGGACAAATGGTATAAATCATAAAATGCAATATAAAATTTCATGCAAATAAGTGCAAATCTGTGGTTTCAAAGTGGGTCCTGTCTCCCCAAGCAATAGCATGAAGTTAGCTGGATAAAAATTAGATGGAAAACCTTAATCACACCCAAACCCGAAACATGAATTTAAAAGGGACTGTTTGTAAGAATCATAAATGCTTGTTAACAGCGACACCTGTGACCGTTAAGTCAACGAAAGTCAGCGTCGGGCTCGCTCTAATAGACATGAACGAGCATCGCTCAAAACAGTGGGGTGACACGTCAGCTAAAACCACAATATCACTCTATATTTCACATGCTTGATTTATACTTGTAAGAAGTTACAAACAGTCCCTTTCACCAAAAAAACGGTACATGTGTGGATTTTACAGTAGTATCTTGCTTTGTGAGACAGGCCCCTGGCTGGCAGTGTATGAGACTAATTCAAATCACCATTTACAAAAGCATTGACCCACTAAGTATACAGAGAATTAAAAAAAACAGAAAGAAGAAGTTAAGTTTGTTGGAGTTTAATTCGTTTCAGGCGCTGGCATTGACACATTTAACAGAAAATTGTTGCCTGTCTGTCTTTCTACTTAACAAATCATGTGGTCATCAAGTCATCATTTCTCCAAAATACAGTGATGGGACAACATGGTCTCAGGTTTCAACCTACTCAGATAATGGTCATGAAAGGATTCAAATGTTGCCTGCACTGAGGCTAAAAAAATTGTGGAACCAAAATCTATCATCAACAAGGGCACTCCAGGGTCAGACATGAAGAAAGTTAGGGCTAATTACTACTTCAGATGCTTTAGAAGAGGGCACATGCATGGGTCCCTTTCCTGCTGGTGCTTGGCAGTAATGCAATTGTCAAACAAGGAAACAATAAAAAAAAAAAAAAGTCAGCTGGAAATTTCACAGTATTAAAGTTTTAAATGCATTATCTTTTGTGACATTGTGCAGAAGTCAAGAAGTCCAATGCTGTAATATATTCAAGACAGCTGGTCAGCATATTTACAATTTGTCATAAGACAAATGCATTTCTTACAAATACGGGAAAACTGCAAATCCTTTCAGACTGTAACTGTGCTTTCAAAACAAACAAATAAGGAATTGTTTGGGTGCCATTTTACCTATAATACACACTTTGAACGAGAACCTGGGCAAAGTAGAGGTTTGACGTTAGACTAAGGCACTTTGGAGGGAAGAATGGACACAGAATCTACATTAAAAAATGGCTGAACAAGTTGGCCGGTTTCATCATATCAACTAAGGCCACTCATCCTTTCATGTTAATTACTGATAACCTCAAGGCCTGAGAAAATGCTGCCTGGTGCTATGGCTTTAAAGAGATCAACGGAATTTCACAATTAAATACCGACTTATTGTCCTTATGGGATCTGTGCTTTGACAAAATGCACTACAGCGTCATCTTTAAATATCTTATTTCTGCAGTAAACACTTCAATATAAAAAAAGTTCACTATCAGCAACACCGTTTTCAGGTGCTCTACTGGAGCACCATAGCAGCCCTTTTTTTTAAACATCGCTCAGAGCAAAGTGGTCATTTTGGTTTCTGAAGCCTTCTCTATTCTTACTTTTGTAATTCTTTGTCAACTCTTCCAACTTTGGTTCCCTTTTGAAGGATATTAATTTGGTTCAACTATGGATATGTGTACAGTCAATACTTTATTTTACCACTGCATCCCCAAATGTCAGCAATAAAGTTGGTGGGTAAAATGTTTTAGAACCAACCCGGAATGACGGCCAAAGCTACAAAAATAACTACACTCAGTGGCCACATTATTAGGTACACCTGCTCATTAATGCACAACTAGTCAATGTGGAAGCGCGTGCAGACATGGACCAAACGTCAGAATAGAGAAGAGATGTGATCTAAGGGAATTTAACTGTGGAATGATTGTTGGTGCTAATCTCTGGGGATTTTCACTAAAGTCTGTTGGGTTTACAGGCAAAAAGAAATAAAAAAAATACCCCAAAGTGACAGCCAAAGTGCCTTGTTAATGAGAGAGGTCAGAGGAGAATGGCCAGACTGGTTCAAGCTGACAGGAAGGCGACGGTAACAAATAACCATGTGTTACAGCAGAGGTACGCAGACAAAGAAAACGGAGGCTAGAGGAGACGGGCTCACCAACACTGCACAGCAGATGATTGGAAAAATGTCACCTGGCCCAGATGGTAGAGTCAGAATTTGGTGTAAACAATATGAAAACAACATTTCAGGCTGGTGGCGGTGGCGTAATGACTTTAAGAATATCTTTTTTGGAACAATTCTGGCCATTTAATACTAACTGAGCCAGAGCCTTGTTGAGTACTGACCATGTGCATCCCTTTATGGCCAGTCTACCCATTTTCTAATGGCTATTTCTTTGCAGGACAAACATGACAATGAGTCTCCTCCATCAGTCACCAGATCTGCAGCAACTGCATGAGGCTATCATGTCGACATGAACCAGTCTCTGAGGAATGTTTCCAGCACCTTGTTGCCATGACGAATTCAGGCTATCAATTCAGGTGCATCAAATAAAAGAAACCACTGAGTGTAGGTTGTTTTTTAAAAAAAAAAAAAAAAAAAAAGCATGTTT
This sequence comes from Sebastiscus tertius, assembly GCA_916701665.1. Lineage (NCBI taxonomy): Eukaryota > Metazoa > Chordata > Actinopteri > Perciformes > Sebastidae > Sebastiscus > Sebastiscus tertius. Next base: position 69,088 of record CAKAOH010020966.1, on the reverse strand, counting down.
CCTTTAAAGCATCTGCTCAAAAGGCATGTCAGCAGGATGTGCACACTGCCATATGTAGTTGATCTGCACAGCAAGGATGTGAACTGGGCTCTATCCTCTAAGTCTACCTTTGGTTTCACATTTTCATTCTTACAGCAAAATCAATGAAAGTCAATGATGACAATGTCCCATCTATTGTCAAGAGTGACTGAGTTCAATGACAGACTTAAGCAATAGCCAAAATCACATGCACAGTGACCTTCTCTGGCAGTGTGGTTGAAAGTTCAACTGATTGAAGTGGTAATGGAAAGATACCAGTTTACCAACATATGCACAAGACAGAACTGGAGATTGCTGTAAACTCAAACTGGAAATGAAAAGAAATCTAAAAATAGACCATTTTGGTGGCAAAATGGGGAACAGAAATCATCACTTGGAATTTTGTGTGATGCGAAGCCAATATTGTGTGATGAATGCCAGGCGCCGTGTTTCTCCTGAAAAGAAAACAAAAACAAGGGCGAGTTAGGATTTGTGAAAACAACCATGTGAATGAGTCACTGCTTAAGTAAACCTGCAGAGTAGACAGCTGGCCGCGTGAACTGATCAGCTCTGTGCAAATCTACGTTGACTCTTGTGTAGCTTGAGGACAACAGCCCTTAACCCTTCACCTTTAAATCCTGTAAAACTTTAGTTAATCTTCTTGATGAAAGAGGATATTATCCATTAGCAAGGTCGCCCTCCTTCAAGCTAGAGTACTGAGATGTTTCAAGTGTTATGAATACACTATGTACTCATTTAATGTCCACCAAAATGCTCATTCATATCAGGGTTACTATAGTAAACTAAAACTAAAATAAGCAAGGAAAAATATTTTTAGAAAACTGAAACTAAATAAAAAACTATATCTTTTAATAAAACTAAAAATGAATGTAAATTCATTTTAGTTTTAGAGCTATAATATATCACTTCTGAAAAAAAAGGAAAGCATGAATTTCCATCAACTCGCAAATTGCATGATTAATAGCAAATTAATCACACATTTTATCTGTTCAAACTGTACCTTAAAAAGGGAGATTTGTCAAGTATTTAATACTCTTATCAACATGGGAGTGGGCAAATATGCTGCTTTATGCAAATGTAAGTATAGATTTATTATTGGAAATCAATTAACACAAAACAATGACAAATATTGTCCAGAAGCCCATTATTTAAAAAGATATGCACTAATCATAACATGGCAAACTCAAGCCTAAAAAGGCAACAACAGCTGTCAGTGTGTCAGTTTGCTGACTTGACTATGACTTGCCCCAAACTGCATGTGATTTTCATAAAGTATAAAGGGGAGACTTGTGGGTACACATAGAACCCATTTTCATTCACATATCTTGAGGTCAGAGGTCAAGGGACCCCTTCAAAAACAGCCATGATAGTTTTTCCTCACCAAAATTTTAAGTTTGGAGCGTTATTTAACCTCTTTCACGACCAGCTAGTATGACATGGTTTTCTAGTTTCATATGCCAGTATCTTCACTCTAGCTTTAAAACAACCTCTGAAAGATTGATTGCATTAAAGAAATAAGTGTTCGGGAATTTGCATTAATGCGTTAACTTTGACAGCCCTAATAAAAACGAATTGAAAATTCAAAACTATAACCTTGTTTCATAAACACAAAAACTCAATTTGAACCAGAATGGGGAAATTAATAGTTTCTCTCTGAATGCATCTTTACTATTATTCACCTATTTTAACCAGTCAATCCCTGGACTTGCAGCATATAACTGGCCAGTCAAGTAAAAAATTAGAACTAGCCCCTTCTTCATTGGTCATTGAGGCAGCTTTACATCTTCTCAACTCCAGCCACGCACAGGGCTGGCCATCAACGCTAAACACTTTTTGGTGTCAGATGGACTTAAAAATGCAGCTGAAATGTGACCCGTGTAGACTAAATGTTAAGAAGAGCAGATAAACCCCTACTCTAGCTGACTACTGCCCAACAATAACTGGGTTTATGAAAACATATAATCTTAAAAAGGTTTATTTTCAGTAATGGCTGGTTTGGAGCTGTTCAAAGAACTGACCATTCACTCAGATTGCTCCCAATTCCTTGTGTTTGACTCCGCCATCGTCGTCGTCGTCATCATCGGCATCTGGGTCAACAGAGTGAAACTCTGCCACATACAGACTCTTATCGATGCAGCTGGGGATGGGCTTAATGTCAGTGACAAGTTGATCCTCAATGTTCTTCAGGTTGTAGCGGTCTTCTGAAGTTATCAGATTGATGGCCAGACCCAGGTGACCAAAACGCCCTGCCAAAGAAGAGACATAGTTTAGCTATTATGTCAGCTATCATTAGCAATAGTGTCATGATGCCAAGCTGGGTGTGCCGGATTATGAAAGAGTTGTAAACAAAACCTGTTATTCATCTTACCTGATCTGCCAATGCGATGCAGGTAGGTCTCTGCGTTTTTGGGGAAGTCAAAGTTGATGACCACATTCACTGCCTGGATGTCAATTCCCCGAGTGAATAGGTCTAAAAGAAAATATGTATATTAGTCAACCTGCAAATTTCCAATTTATATTTTAAAATGCAGAACTGTTTTTACCCACCTGTGCAGACCAGGTTTCTGCACAGTCCATTCCTGAAGTCGTGGAACACACGGTTCCTGTATTCCTGCATCATCTTTGCATGAATGTAGAAGCACGAATAACCCAGTTGGGTGATTTTCTTGGCCAGAAGCTCAACCCTCTGGGTGGAGTTACAGAAGATGATCGACTGGTTGATCTGAAGCTGTAACAGAAATATATAGATTTATGATTATTGATGACTGAAGGAATAACCTCCCAATTTTCTTTATGCTCCCCGTCTCCGGTATCCTATGGGTCTACATAACCTATGGATTATTCTAGGGGGCCAAACGGCAGCTTCTTGGTTTCTTTGCCTGTATATATGCAGCTCTTGTTTTCTTATCCCGTTGTCTTTATTTAATTTTGAATTAAAAATAATTAATATTGTATGCAAACAGTCTCTTCAATTACTGGAGCAAAATTGCACACTTCAGAGGACAAATCACAAACCTTATAACTAAACAAAAGTTTCCATGATATTTTGGAAGTAGGAGTTAGCAATATGGGTAAAGTCCTCCGTCACAATATATATATAATGCTATATTAAAAATGTATCAATATACATATTAGGGATGCACCGATCTGACTTTTTCAGTCTCATTACCGATAGCAATACCTGGGCTTTGGGTATCCACCGATAACGAGTACTGATCCAATACCAGTGATTAATTAATAAGCCGTATGCCTCACTGTGTGGAAGTGACTGAGATCATTCCTTTATGTGTAAGGAAACATCATGCTTGACTTTGATATTGCTTTCCTAACAAATAAACACAGACATAAATTTACTGAACTGTTATCCATTATTAAAATGATTGTGCAACAACAACTTAGTAAAAAAATCTAGAAAATTAACAGTGTAAAACTGTTTAATGCAGCAACAAACAAGAACATAAACATAGAATTTAATTGAATATGTCGACGCCATTGTCACCAATAACCCGATCCAGCTATTTGAGTCAGTCTCGGCCCGATATCTGATCCAGTATCGGTGCATCCTTAAAGGCAGGGTTGACGATGTTATCCAGTACAAACTATTTGTTATGAAATGGTCTTTACACCCCGACAGCGAGCCATTACTTGTGAGCTCTGAAAAAAGGACCGGAAAAGAGCCGTCATCTGTAGCTGCTGTAATCCTGTAAAAACATCTACTAATCACTGCCTCGCGGTCCGCTTGGAAAGAACCAATCAGATGCCTCCCTGCTCGTACTCTACCCTTGGCGTGCACCAGCCTGAACTCAAAGCAGTTTTTTATCTTGGTATCGAGTTACTCTCTTAAAACTTTTTTTAGACTCTTAGTAGCCAACTGGTAAGCGCTGAACACTCACCCTAGAAAAGAGTGTGTTGAGACAGTGGACCTTTTGTCGCTCAGTCACATAGGCGTAGTACTGAGTGATGCCCTTCAAGGTCAGTTCTTCCATCAGGTTGATCTCATAAGGCTTCTTCAGGTGCTTGCTCTGGAGAAAGACAGTCACAGTGCATCATGAAACAAGATTTTAAATGTTTACCACTTCAGACAACCGATTTGCTGTTTTGAGTTCTCACCATGAATTTCTGCACACTGATGGGGAAAGTGGCAGAGTAAAGCAGGACCTGACGATCCTTTGGCATGAAGCTGATTATATCTTCAATCAGGACCACAAAGTCCTGGGAGAGCAGCTTATCTGCCTGAATAAAATAATATTTAAAGAAAGCTTGTTTATAAAACACAGTCAACAATATTGAAAAGTGAATTCAGAAATTAAAGAGCCAAACCTACCTCATCCATCACAATCAGTTGGGCCTTATCCATTTTTGCCACACCCTTCTTGATCAGGTCTAGTATCCTGCCTGGTGTAGCAATCACTACATGCACTATGAGGAGGGGAGGAGGCACAAACAGCACATCACAACAAGTTCCACTGTAACAGCTGCAAAAAGGGCATCGCTACACTAAGGTCAACGCAAGTGTTTGTCATTCAGCAGAAATTTTGATTAGTACTGTGGACATACCTTTGGTAAAAATAAATAAATAAAAAATAGCAAAAAAAAAAAATGATTCAAAGAAAAAATACAAGCTTAAAAATAATCATCTTTTAAACAGAAATTTTCAAAAGCAAAAGCATGAGTTTCTATTGGTCTAATGTTCAAATGAGTCATAACTTCAGAATGACGAGAAAAAACATTTTCATTATCATGAATATTAACGGCACGACAAGTACCTGTCTCATCGAGCCGCATGATGTCATCCCTCAGGTTGGTGCCACCCGTGGTAGCCATGACCTTGACCCCTCCTAGGTGCTTGCTGAGCTGAATGCTGATCTGGCTCATCTGCAGGGCCAACTCTCTTGTTGGCACCATTACTATGGCTAGATTGAGACAGAAATGGGAAGGGCTGATGAAATGCCAGGGTTGGTGAGACGCATGGAGAAAATTAAATAATGTGATGTTTATAAAAAAAATTTTTTTTAAAAATACATATATACATGTATGTGTATATACAGTATATATAGTATATATTCAGACCAAACACCGTGCTCACCAACAGTAGAAATAAATACTTCTAGGGTAGAAAAGTGCAGTGATCATGGACTTGTCAATATGCTCCAGAGGTTGTGGACCCAAAACAAAATAAAAACAAATCTGTCTCAAATAGCTAAACCAGATGAGATTCTGTTACTTCTTAAGGATTAAACATCTGCATCTCAACAGCTGAAATGATTTGTGGAAAGGCTTTCCTTCAAATCGTGCTTCACTTTAAATCTGGGATACTTGTTTTTAAGCATATTACAAAATATTTAGTCTATAATTTCATAATACCACCCTCAAAGTCGATGTCTTCATAGATTTGTATCGGTCACACTGTACCTGTTTCAAAATTAGGTGGAGGCAGCAGACACTCACCCTGTATGTGATCCTTCTTCAGGTCTATCCTCTCCAGGAGAGGGATGAGGTAGGCTCCACTTTTTCCTGTGCCATTCTTGGCCCGAGCCAAAATGTCTCTGCCTGACAGAGCGATGGGGATGCTTTCCTCCTTTTGGCAGACAGTCAAGTCCAATCAGTACAATGGGCAAGGTTCATTGGACATGACAAGGCAAACAGTCATGAAGAATAACATGCAAAAGACTTTCCTATTCCTGACCAGAGCTCACATTAACTTAATATTTACCGTCACTGACTGAATTTTTTTAACATGACGGAAAAATCTGAAGGCCGTCCGTCATTTTGACTGTGACTACTAAAGGTAACTAAGAGTGGTGCCGGTGCAGAAGCGCATGGTCCGTGATCTCCTCCTGGCGAAGCGAGTGCTTGCAGGATCAGGAATTCCCCTGAGAGAGTCTGGTAATTCCAGTCTCCAGTGTGGCAGCACAGTGTGGGTTCAGCCTTCAGAATAAATTTAAAACGACCATGAGAAGTTTTCTGTCCAAGGCAAGGACGCAAAAACGAATGACAATCACCTCTACAGCAATCTCCCTTGGTGAGTTTGACTATGCACAAGCGAGCACCCAGTTAAATTCCACGTGGACCAGGAGGAATTTCAGGCCAGGCTACAGCAGTCAATTGTGTTCAATTATTGTGAATTGTTCATATTTTAAATTGTAATTGTATAACTATTGCATTGTTCATATTTGCCTGTTTAGGCACAATGGTGATTTTAGTGCCATCCATTGTCATTCATATGTTTGTTGACATGAAAAGAGACCACACGGTCGGTGTCTGTTCAGCCCTAATGGCTTGGTCCGAGCAACTTTGTTTGTTTCCCATTTTAGAGCCATGGCTGTGTATGAACACCGGATTGTTTTTCAGCGCAGACAGAAGGAACAGCAAACGGACTAAGAGGAGATGTTTATTGAATTTGTGTATTTTAGATTACCTTTAAATTAGCCTGTCGTATCATTAAAAAATGAGGGGTAATAATAAATGACAGAAGTTTTATGACCCTGTCTGTCAAAATGACGGACAGCGAGAAAATCAAACCTGATCACTGTTCCTGACCCTTTTGAATCCATGATAGGGCTGCAACGTCACACCACAATATAATAGTACATACTACTGGGAAGAGTAGAATTATATCTCCATCTAAAATTGTGCAATCTGTTAAGTTATAGTGGAGAAAAGGAGGCAAAATCAGTTTTTTATGAGACCACACCCTTTAAGACCATAAACGTCAGGAGAGGTTTGTAGAAGTGTGAGTAATAGGATCCTGCGGCTGACTAGACGTGGCTTCAAGACAGGCCAAAACGCTCCTCTGTTGGCATGCACATACAAGAATACGAGGTCAGGGGTTAGCATGGCTAAATGGCTTCGTCAGAGATGAGGATGTCTAACGAAGATGCCTGAAGACAATACCCAAATCTTTTTGGTAAGTGAAATCTATAACCTTCTTAAATTTGAAACATGAACTGAAGTAATAAAGCACTTTTCTGGGTTTTACTGAGTACAGGTAATTTTATAAATCAGATTTATGAGAGAGCCCTGTGAGTACATTTTACGGCAGCCTCAAGGGGGTCTAGAAAAAAGTATAAATCAAGCTCACTTTAGATAAACAAGAGGGCCCTACGTTCTAATATCTTTATTTACCTGGACAGGGGACGGTTTCTCCCATCCCATTTCAAAGATTCCCATTAACAGCTCCCGCTTTAGGCAGTAGTCTTCAAATTCATTTCCCTTAGTTGATGTCACATCCTGGGAGAACAGAGCAGAAACATATGACATTACTGTTTAATAGGATCCAGAGGTGGTTGATGTGACAGCATTGAAAGCAAACACACATTCAGTACATCTAAAACATTTCAAATTCCACAGAAAATGTGGGAAGTGTCTCGGAGTTATGAACAGCAAATCTGAATAATAATGTCTGCTAATACTAATGTTACTTTACCGAAGTTTTCATCCTGGTGTCTCTTGGAGGAAGCTCCAGGCACTTCTTCCAGTCATCACCAAACCTAATTGTAAGAATTTGCATTGTTATGTCTAAATAAATGACAAAATAAACACACACAGACAGACAAAGGAGGACTCTGGAATATAGAACCCAAGAACTATTTTTCCGTGTATATTACTCAGAGACTGGGATGCTTGCCGGGAAAATAATTATTACTTTCCTTCACAAGTAATGGAATCTCAAATGTTCTAGCCATGTCCAATAAAGTGCACAATAGCAAAATAATACAGCTGAAACAATTAATAGATTAGTCAATCTCAATCAGTCTATTGAATTAATCTACAATAATTTTGATAATCGATTTGAGTTAAAAAAAAAAAAAAAAAAGACATAAGACACCTGAGGACATTGTGTTGGGCTTTTAGAAACACTGATCAACATTTTTCACCATTTTCTGACATTTTATAGACCAAACAACTAATCGATAAATAGGAAAAACTATCAACAGATTAATCGACAATGAAAATAATCGTTAGTTGCAACCCTAAAAAAAATTACAGTTTTAGAGATTCTCATCTTCTTTTAGTGTTGTTAAAACAGGTTTGTGGTCAACTTTATTGTGCAAGACATACCTATTAGAAGCTTTGTTCTCTGGGAAGGAATTGGAATCATATTTTGTGGATTGTATCCAGTGTAAGTAGTCAAGCTACAGGAGTCATTAACGGATACAAAAACTAACATTTCGTTCAATGCAGAAATGAGAGAATAAATGGAACTGGATCTTACTTGATGCCCCCACTGCTTTGAGGAATGCTGGTCCTTTTCTGGAGGGCATTCGGCTGCTGGGCAGGCGCAAGGAGTCCCGCCTGTCCTCTGAGCTGCCCATTTGCTGGTTTGTTCAATCCAATCATTGGTGCTGGGTTTGCTGTTCTTGCAGTAGCCATGAGTTCAACACATTAACTGGGAATTTTCCTCAGTGTGTTATATTTGCCTCTTTTTCACCAATGTTTTGCTTAATGCACCCGTGTGTAAAAAAAAAACCTAAAAGCTGAAAAAATAAAAATATCTTTTCTCTTTCTTTTTTAAAGAATGTATTGTGTACACAATCTGACGTTCAGACCTCTTGAAAAGAAGAGGCCTGCGTATGAATTCTGTCTATTTACAAGACAACTCTCCAAAAAAGGGAGAAATTAACATTCATATGAATAAATAAATCAAATATGTGACCAAAACATAAACTCTTTTTTTTTCAAAATTGTTTGTCAGAGTACTCCTATCCTTGCTGTAATGATGATCCAAAATTTTCCTTATGTGTTTTTTCGAGTGTCTTGGCTTTTTAAATCCAAGTGCTGTGTTTTATACATTCAAAATGGCCAGTAGTAAAATATGATCTGCTTGGTCACGTCTCGGACTATTCTTATGATTTGTTCCTTTGATATCAAAAAAGTCTTCAAACGTCTTTGCTGGGGCTCAAAAAAAGTCACTCCAGGAAGTTTGTCTTGAACATGGACAGTTCACTTTAAATGTCTGTGATTATCTTGTCCCAGTTTTCCTTTACTTCTGCAGCAAAAGTTGAGATGACAGTCTGCAAAGTGCTTTGGGAATTGCCGATTAACAAAAACATCCAGGTTACCTGCCAGGCAATAAGAAAACAAACAATGGTGGGTGGTTATTGTAGAGCATTAATAAAAAAGGGAGAGAAAATAAATTACAGCACATTCAAAAATGAGTAATAAGGTTAGAAAGAAGCACTCTTTTGCACACCAGTCAATCCTAAAACCAAATATGGAGCCTAATCCCAGATAAAATATATGTTGAAGGGCTCTGAATATTGTCTTCTGTGATTGTAAAGTTTAAATGTACGTATCCTTGTTTCTTGTCTAGGTCCTTTTTGTGATTTTGCAAATGGAGCTGCTGTGATGCCAAACAAGTTTCAAACCTGTCTGACAAAGTATTATCATATTGTCGTAATCCAAACTAACACTACTGAACATCAGTAACATTCATTTCCGATGTGTGTGCCTTATCAGCGGCTATCTTTGATTAACTGGTGCACACAATAACAGATAATAATGCACTATACTCATTTTTAAGTCTATTCTGCACTATATTCAGTTTTTTTTAATAGTTGTGTATCACAGTTGCAATATATTCAGTCTTAACACTTTACTTCATCTCCTTGTATTTTTATATATGGTATATTTTTTTGTACTTTGCACTACTAACTTTTTTACTGCCTTCTTACTAAGATGTTTTGCACTATGGAACTGTGATGCTGGAAACTTACCATCTATCTATATCTATCTATCTACAATCAATGCCACGTTTAGCAAAACCCATCAAATGTTAGCAACAACAGCGAAAGTTACACAGCAAAACTAGTTTTTTAATTTTAATTTAATTAACATTAACTGGTAAAACTGATGGGACCAAGTTATGTTGAAAGTTAGCCAACTTTTAACCTTATTGGACAAAATACAAAGTAAAGCCAACCAGTGTGTCCGTCTTCTTTCATGAACACGTCGTGGTCAGTGTGGATAGCAAAGTTAGTTTGAAAGAAGTTAATTAGCACCGCCTGTAAGCAGAGTTAAACCTTAACAATAAAGTATTATCGTATCGTCGTAATCCAAACACTACTGAACATCAGTAACATGTGTGTGCACTATCAGCTGCTATCATTGATAAACTGGTGCACACAAACAATGCCACGTTTTCGCAAAAACACCAAATGTCAGAAACAACACCGCAAAACTAGTGTTTTAAGATTAACATTAACTGGTAAAACGTAATCCACGTAACGTTAATAAAACTGTGGAGTCAACATCACAATTTTTGACATTAAAAAGGCAATTCATAAATGCACCAGTGTGTCTTTGTTGTGATGCTATGAGCTAAGCTAACGTAGTACGAGTTGGAAATCAAGTGATAGGACCAAGTTATGTTGAAAGTTAGTTAGTTACTAGACTTTTAACCTTATTGTGACAAAATACAAAGTAAAGCCAACCAGCTATCTTCTTTCATGAACACGCCGTGGTCAGTGTGGATAGCAAAGTTAGCTTGAAAGAAGTTAATTGATGCAAAACAAACTTCAGACCTGTCTGACAATAAAGTATTATCTCATTATCGTAATCCAAACTAACGCTACTAAACATCAGTAACATACATTTCCAATGTGCGTATTATCTTTGATAAACTAGAGCACACAAACAATGCCACGTTTTAGCAAAAAACAACAACAGCGAAAGTTACACCTCAAAACTAGTTTTTTTAAGATTAACGTTAACTTGTAAAATGTAATCCACGAAACGTTAATAAAACTGTGGAGTCAATATCACAATTTTTGACATTAAAAAAGGCAAATAATAACTGACCTAGTGCGGCTTTGTTGTGATGCTATGAGCTAAGCTAACGTAGTAACAGTTGAAAATCAAGTTATGTTGAAAGTTAGCTTCTAGACTTTTAACCTTATTGGGACAAAATACAAAGTAAAGCCAACTAGCAGTGTGTTATCTTCTTTAACCAACACATCGTGGTCGGTGTGGATAGCAAAGTTAGCTTGATATAAGTTAATTAGCAGCGCCTGTAAAAGCAGCGTTAAAACTTTATAGCATAGCAACGTGGCTTTAACCGTCCAGCTAGCTAGCATGCTAACTGCTAACGTTAAATCTGTGTTACCGTTTGTAACAAAGGACACTAACTCGACATTTTTTGTATCGTGAAATAATCTATATAAAGCAACTTAGTCTCAGTTCTCCACCTGTAGCTTTTAGACACTTTTTATTATTCAACCTGAGCACACGGCTAACGTTAGCATGCTAGTCTTAGCTTAGCTTAGCTTAGCTTAGCTTAGCTTAGCTTAGCTTTAGCATACACACGGTGAATCTTTGAGATAATGACTTCTTTACTTGGATAAACTACCTTCACTTTGCTACATCCAACCCAAAGTCTTCTTCCCCGTTGTGGCTGTCGCTTTAACGTTTCATCGACCGGTTATTTGAGTTCGCTGTTTGTTGAAATCCACCAGAGTTTTCACTCTTTTGTCTTCTTGAGGAATATCGACAATTCAACATGGCCGCGCTGCCGTTTTTGGGCTGGTTGTTTGCTCCAGAAGACCTCAAACTGACCAATCAGAGAGCACCTCCCTCTGACCAATCACAGAGCTCCTCCTTCTGACCAATCACAGAGGACCTTTCTCTGACCAATCACAGAGGACCTCCTTCTGACCAATCACAATGGACCTCCCTCTAAACCAATCATATTGCTGCTGTGGGATAAACTGACATAAATCAAAGACAAAAGCTGATTTAGCTGACTCACCTATTTATATTAAAACTGTGCTTTAACCCATCTGGTTGTAAGAACAACCTTAAACCCTTTTTGGAAAAGTCTTGTAAACAATTTATGTTTGGAAAAAGTTTGGAATCTCCCACAAAAGTTTTTTGGTAAATAAGGTCAAAGAAGTGTCATTTAAAATCATTCATCAATGTTAAATATATATATATATATAATAATAATAATTAAAATCCTAAGAAAATAAAATACTAATACTCCAACTGAACTTGGATTGCAAATAAGAAACCCAAAATGTTGTTTTTTACTTCAAAGGAAAAATACACTCATAAACCCTTTGAATGCAAAAAAAAAAAAAAAAAAAGAATCAATACAAACATAATATATCCTTAAAAATGTTAGAGGAAAATGTTGTTCTTTTTGTTTTCTGCACAAGCAAATAGGGGCACACCTCGTATGTTACGCTTCAGCAAGACCGTTTAGGAAAAGCATCTAGAGATGAGCAAAAAAAAAAACTTTTTATCATATTGAGGTAGCTGTGCTCTGACCAGTGCAGACAAACTGGCTTATTTTCAAATCATTATAGTATATATATATATATATATATATATATATATAACTTCAGCAAAAAACAAAAAGGCTGGTAAAACGGCGTGCTCCCATTTTAATGTTTTTTACTTCTTTATTTATATGAACCCCTGGCATGTTTTATGTTACTTTATTTTATTTTAGATTTGTTTGTTTTTATTTATCCCTTAATTTCCTTTATATGTAGTATTTACCTATGTATCAGTTTTACTGCTTATTGTATTGTTCACAGATTTAAAATACAGTCTAAAAACAAAAATCAAGACAAAAGTGAAAAAAAAGAAGGAACCGTGAGGGATAAATAAGAATGGTTGTGAAACTGTTTCGAGAAATCCACCGAGTTTTCACTCTTTTGTCTCTTCTTTCGGAATATCGTCAATTCAACATGTCCGCGCTCTCGTTTTTGGGCTGGTTGATTGCTCCAGAAGACCTCCCTCTGACCAATCACAGTGCTGCTTTTAAACTCACCAATGTTGCTGTGGGATAAGCTGACAAAATCAAAGACAAAAGCTGCTGTAGCTGACTCACCTTTTGGATTAAAACTATGCTTTAACCCAGGGATTCTCAACCTTTTGTAACTCAAGGCCCACTTCCGATTGTTATAAAATTTCCGAGGACCACCTTCCCAAATAAATGACAAACTGGGCTATAAAATATGTGTTATTATGCCACTGTCAGGTGTAATGCCCCACATAGATATTCAGCTTACCCTCACCCATCACTGCCTGCCATTATGAATCCAAACTATTCATGGTCATATTTCCTCACCACACACTTTTACTGGTTTCAAAAAATTGCTTGATTTTGTGTCACTGCATCTGTGACATATATGTCTGTAAAGAGGAGACTCGTGGGTACCCATAGAACCTAATTTCATTCACATATCTTGAGGTCAGAGGTCAAGGGACCCCTTTGAAAATGTCTATGGCAGTTTTCCCTCACCAAAATTCAGCGTAAGTTTGGAGCGTTATTTAGCCTCCTTCCCCACAAGCCAGCATGACATAGCTGGTACTGATGGATTCCTTAGGTTTTTATAGTTTCATATGATGCCAGTATCTTCACTCTAGCTTTAAAAGTGAGCCCGCTACAACCTCTGAAATACAGAATAGCAGTTAATCTAACCATTTGGCAGAACCTTCGCAGCCCACTAGGTGGCTCTCTGAGGCCCACCAGTGGGCCCCAGCCCAGTGGTTGAGAATAGCTGCTCTAAACCATCTGGTTTGTAAGAACAACCGTAAGATCCATGCTCTATTTCAATGTAATACTGTTTCTGTTTCACTTGGAATACATTTTTGGAAACACAGTCTCAGCAGTGATTCATGGAGAGACCTTTGTCTGGTCAGCTAACATTACTGCCAAGCAGCTGAAATATAGAGTGATATTGTGTTTTAAGTGACGTGTGTTGCCTCAGTGTTTTGATCGATGCTCGTTCATGTCTATGCAGAGCGAGCACAAGCGCGAGCAACGGGACCCTGACTTTCGTTGACTTAACGGACACAGGTGTCGCTGTTAACAAGCAATTAACAAGAGATTGTGCTCCCATTTTAATGTTTTTTACTTCTTTATTTATATTAACCCCTGGCATATTTTATGTTACTTTATTTTATTTTATATTTGTTTGTTTTTATTTATCCCTTCATTTCCTTTATATGTAGTATTTACCTATGTATCAGTTTTACTGCTTATTGTATTGTTCACAGATTTAAAATACAGTCTAAAAACAAAAATCATGACAAAAGTGAATCTGTTGGTCACATTTTATATAAAAAATATCTACAACTTTTGACAGTGATAAAACAACACGCACAGGCACATATGCACACAAACATCTAAAGGGTACTGTGAACATATATTATCGAATGGCAGAAAGAAGAAATGTGCAATATTAAGCAGGTTAAGTTACATTGTCTGGACTTAAAGTAAGCAGACTGGATAACATTTTTAAAAGGGTGTCAAAATATTATATTTGTTGCCCTTCATTTTCTCCTATCTCTCTATAGTCCTCTATAAAAAGGGACTCTGAGTTCACTGAGTTTAGGCCTTGTCCATCATTTACTGTCATCTCCAGGCAGTTTCGAAACAGTCCTTTACGTTCAGTCTCGACTGCACGTAGTGGCACATTTCTGTTTCTGCATAGATGCACATGGAGAAATCCAGCTGATCACTACAGCAGCTTGTCAGTCACCAGTTTGGTCCCAGTCATTTAGGGGGATGCCCACATCAGCAGCTGGATGAGCAGAGAGGTTACAGGCAGGTACTCTGTCCAGTCACCTAAACCCAAGGAGGGATGCCATATGACCGTCTTTTTTCATGGAGTCCAGGAAAAGAAGACCAGCTTGTAGGGAAGTCTAATTTCAGGTGCAGTCTTTTGCTGATTTGTCATCCCATTAGCTGAAGCTTCTTCTGGATGTCCTTATTGAAGTCTCTTTGTTGGTTTGCTGTGTGGAGGTAGTTGCATGTTGCACTGGGCAATAACTGTGAGCTAGTAAAATGGAAATACAAGCGTAGATGGAGTCTTTGGAGACTGGGAGCTGCTGTGATGAGGGGTGTGTGGTGTAGTCGAAGGTGAACATCCACGACTGTGGTTGGAAGATGGGGACCCTAAAGGAGAGGCAAAGAGTACAAATGAAATACTGTGATTTAAGTGGCTGTTTGTGTTGTGTGTGAACCATGGGTGTATAAAGAGAACTGGATTCAGTGTTGGAGGCAGGGCCCCGTTAATTCCTATGAGAGTTGCTCAGTGGCGCATGAAGCCAAAATGGCTCGACTGCCGAGTGATAAAGTACCCGGATCATCCGACCATTGGGCCCGTAGAGCAGGCGCAGTAGTGTTTTCTTTTACTCTGCCTCCCAGCCGGTCTGAGTCTCTTGGTTCTTGTCACGCTGATGTATGTTCAAGTGTTCATTTTTCTGATAAGTTTGGTTTTAATTAGTTATTTGATGCTATAAAAAGGGGGTGAGATGTCATGATTGACAACTGTGATTGACAGCTGCTCTGAGTCGTGGAGCCGGAGGTTCGGGAATAGAATGAGAGAGGACATGTAACTTTAACGCCGAATTCACACCAGAGCAGCGCCAATGTGCGGCCTGAACTGAGCTGCCATGCAATGTCTATGAAAAGCTGCTGCGGCTGCTGCTCCTGAGCTCAGCGAGCTGCAGCCATTTGATTCTGCGGCAAAGTGCGGCCAAACAAAAGTTGAGAAAAGTCTAACTTTTACAGTGGCTCCAGCCCCCTCGATCACTACTACGCAGACTCTGGCTCCAAATGACGTCAAAATTTCAAGATGGCAGCTCCTGTATCCGGGATATTTTGGCTTCACTTTTGTACAGTGGGATGAAGTGGGGACGTGTCGTCCATCTATATATGCAGCCTGTTGTGTGAACCTGTGTGCATTTTCTTACCGTTTTCTGTCAAGTTGCTTCCATGTGGTGAGACAGACACACAGTGTTGATCTTGGACTCTTATCTGGTTGGAGCCTCTCCCTCGTAACACATCTGCTATCTGCAAAATATTTACAGTCTCTTACAAACTTGCATGCATGACCTCAAGTGAGTGTCACAGTGATCTACAAAAAATTTGTCAAACAACAATATAATATTGGTGAAGAAAACACTGCACCATTCAGGTCTGTCCTCTAGAGGGAAGGATACACACATTTACTTTCCATTTCTGGCTCAAACCATTTCTTCCTACTATCCCACCCAGAGCTGAGTCAAGATGATTTTGCATTTGTTCTGACGTAAATGAAATATTGGTGGGATTTTCTATCGTAAAACTACAGTGACTGATTGAAATGTTTGACAATCACAAAGAAGTCGTTCACAGTCAATTTGGCAACCTTATTTTAGGGTTCACTGTTTTCTTGACACCATCTAAATTTTCCTGAAGCAGCAACATACAACTATAAAAAAAGGCTAAAACAAACAATACAGTAAGAAGTGAATTTCAGCCAGGTGTGTTTTATTCTGCATATTTTCTTTTCTGTCATCCCCTTGCTCACTTTCTTGTTCTTGGCCACCATCACAGGGGTGTCGTTATGGTAATTCTTGAGGCTGCTGTCAGCTCCACTCTTCAGCAGCAGCCGCACTGTGTCCACCTGACCTCGGCCGCAGGCGCCGTGCAGGGCTGTATTTCCACTGTATGACTGGCTGTTGACATCGCAACCACTCTGCAAGTGAGAAAGAACAGCAGAAGTTGACACAGATGTGATTCATAAAGAAAGCCAGAGGTGATACAAAAATGAAACATAAGAGAAGGTGAGTTAGATCAGATAGGATAGATAGAACAGAGAAAATGCTTTAGAAGGAGAGATTAAGGAACTATAGACTTATCTATAAGTTAGAAAGGAATGGGAAACTCAGTATGCAACTTATGACATGGAAAGAGAAAACTTATCAAATAGCCCTTCTCCCCCCTCCTTCCTCCCTGCCCACACACCCTCATTACCTCAATGAGGAAGTGGACCATGTCTAAGTTATTGCTCTCCACCGCGTGCATGAGAGGACTCTGACCACTTTTGATGTCCTGATTAGAGAAGAAAAGAAAGCACCATGGGAAAAGTCAAGAGGATGCACAGACGGTAAATGTCAAAACTGTGATGTTGTGAAACTTAGTCAGTCCTGAGTCATTGCAGCACAGGGACTGACCATAGCATTGATGTCAGCGCCTGCGTCCAGCAGCATCCTGGCCAAATCTTTATGGCCACGCAGCACCGCCAGATGGAGAGGGCTCAAACCTGAGAACAGGGACAAAACAGAACCTGAGTTTCACAGTGAGCAATTGCAGACATACACATAGACACATATGGTGTGCACAAATCAAGGTGAATGCATATATACATTCCTGCATGGACCTATTTGTATAGACACAGTATAAACTCCCAGAGACATAGGCAGTATGACACATTTTCTACACAAAGGTAAATTAGTGGTTTACATACGTATTAAAGGTACAGTGTGTAGGATTTGGCGGCATCTAGTGGTGTGGTTGCAGATTGCAACCATCTGCTCACTCCTCCTTTTCTAAGACTGCGGTAATGTGAGCCACCGAGTGCAAAACCATGGTAATGCCATTTGACTTTAAGAGCAATGTCGGACAGTGCCTGGCGGTACCACAGTTTTGCACTCTGCGGGACACGTTACCGCAGTTTCACAAGCATGTCGGAGAACTACAGAGGCCTTCAGGTAACGTAAAAATGTGAAAGGCTCTCTCTAGAGCCAGTGTTTGGTTTGTCCTTTCTGGGCTACTGTAGAAACATGGCGGAGCAACATGGCTGACTCTGTGAAGACGACCCGCTCTCTACGTAGATATGAAGGGTTCATTCTAAGCTAACAAAAACACAACAATTCTTAGTTTCAGGTGATTATATACTAATGAAATCATAGTTATGAATATTATATTCCATTTCTGCTAATAGATTCCCCAAAATGCTACACACTGTTCCTTTAAAGGATGTTACATGAGAAGTATAGCATAAGAAATTTCAATATTAAAAAGATTATAACATTTTAAAACGATTAAATAGATGAAATCACAGACAGTGCAGGATGCCACGGCAAATCATCCTCTGGAAGTGTTTTTCCAGCTATGTGAAACTAAATAACTAAATGCTGCTCCTCTAGGTTTTGTTTGGACTGGTTAGCAGACTGCTACCAGATGACATGAGAGGCTACTTTCACCAAAAAAGATATGTAGGGGCATCTTAAAACAACACGTTCGCCACTATATCGCGTCACTTTAGGTTTAGGCAACAAAACCACTTAGTTAGGTTTAGGAAAAAACGACATGGTTGGGCTCAAAACATCTTTCTAAAGTGAAAATTCAACTGAACCTTGTGAACAGGGAACATGAACGAACAGCTGATTGTAACGTGAAAGCCTTGTGTTTGTCGGACCCATCCACCTCCTCTCCCACCCGCCCTAAGTGTGTCTTTTTACTCTTTAAAGTACGTCAACACAGTCACTCCCGGCACACTTCCTCTGAGCATTTACCGTCGCCGCGGATAGGTTTACATTGTAGTTAATGGAAAAACGGTGCGTCTCATACTGGTGCTTAAGGCCTTGTGTGGTGGTATCAAATGCCGACAGCTGTGACAAAACCACAGTATTTAACGCCCTGTAAATGAGAGTGGGCTGCTTAAACTCAATTATGTGGCACACAGGAAGCCAGTGGAGAGACCTGAGAATTTGTGTGATATGTTCACGTTTCTTCATCTTTGTTAGGACTCTTGAGGCAGGGCTGTTAAACCTTCAGGGCATAAAGGTTTAACATTTAGTCTTGCCTGGACATGAAATCTCTGATTCTATGCCATTAAAACGATAGTAGGTAGACTTTATTACTCAAGTGAAGTTGCTGTCATGTTATGAGATCTGATCCCAACGTACAAACTCAGCTCCACTAATACTCACTGTAGAAAGTGGAGCCTGTGTGTATTTTGGGGGCTTGTTCCTGTACCCAGACTTGTTACTTTCACACTAAAAATGTCTCCTGTGCTGTGACATCACAGGCATACTGCGGAGATGTGACAATATACCAGACCACAGAGGAAGGACATGTCCTCACACAGCAAAAAACAACCAAAACCCACTCTTACCTTAAGGAGGGTTCACATTTCTCACATCCCCCAACAAACTAGTGAGGAAGTCTATGTGGTTGTTCACATATGTTACCATTTTTACTGCTTGCACATATATGAAAGTGTCTGCAATATCTAGATGTAAATGAAAACTGAGTCACAAACACAGGGAGTATATGAGAAAAAGGGAACTTTTTTCTTTTATATAAGTCTCTTTATTAAATCCAAATTCTCTTAATTTGATAATCACTTCGCTTGTATTCATTGAATTAAAACAGAAAAATCACTGAGGAAGAAATGCTCAATCACAAGGCTTTATCAGATTAAATAACTCAATGAGAAGAGCGAGTGAGTCATCCTACATCTTACTTTCTTTCGGTTTCTTTCACTACAACTTACCCTCATAGTTCCTGATTTCCAGGCATGTGGAAGACGAGGGGCAAAAGAGCACAACAGACAGACAGTCACGCTGGTCATATTCACAGCAGAGGTGGAGCGCTGTTTGGCCGTTCCGGTCCAAGGCGGTAGGGTCGGCGCCGTCTCTCAACAAAGTCTCCACCATGTTTGCCTGCTGGGTGATCACTGCCAGATGAAGAGGAGTCTGAGGGGGAGGATGAGAGTAAAAAATGACAGTTTAGACAAACCAGCGTATTCAGGTTCATAACCACAAAAGGCAATATGCTGTCTCTCAAAATAGTTTTCATTTTTCACACTGTGGCACACACTAGACGGCATTCAGAGAGCGTGAACTAATGCTGAACAATGCTCCCACTCTCTGCCATCTTCAAAGACATCATTGCTATCTCTTAAAATTTGAGATAAATGGATTTCTTACCCTGTATAGATGCCATTATTTCGAAACAAGTATCTATCTTAGTGTCGATGTTCTGAATAAAGATGCTCAACTAATAGTGGAAAGATCCAGATTTCCACCAAATGTAATAATGTGGTCCCTCCCCCAAGGCCTTTTTTGTTGATCATCTCTAAATTGCAAATCTGTAAAAGGAACAGTTAGATATTTTGGAAAAATACACTTCTTTTTGGTGGAGCAGCCCGGTCACACGAAAGGCGAATGAATGACACGATAATGCCAAAAGACGTCGTTCTTGCTTTTGGCGTGTCATTTGTACGCCATGTAGTCCGTACTGACTGCATTGTAAATGCATCCACGTAAATATGCTACGCTCAGCGCTATTTATATACACCTTCCCATGAGATCCGGTTGGGTGGAGAGTTAAATGAGAAGATACTACTAATGTCTGTATCGTGAACATGAAGCAAGAGCCAGTAGACAGTTAGCTTAGCTTACTGCGAAGCCTGAAAACAGGTAGCCTGGCCTCTGTCTGAAGGTAACAAAATCTGCCTACCAGCACCTTAAAAAGCTCACTAATTAACACGTTATATCTGGTTATATCTGTGCCAGAGTATTCCTTGGCTTGGTGCCGGAAGGGGGATTTCGTCACCTCTGGACAGAGCCATGCTAGCCATGTTTACAATGTTTACTGAGGTAATAAATCAAGTTAGAGGTAGGCTCATTTTCTCATAGACTTCTATACAATCAGACTTCTTTTTGCAACCAGAGGAGTCGCCCCCTGCTGGCTGTTAGAAAGAATGTAAGTTTAAGGCACTTCCACCTTGGCTTCACTTCTCAGGCCCCGGATATTCTGCTGCCAGACAGACAAATTAAGAGTGATGAAATCATAATATCCACTGTAATAGTGATGAATACCAGACAGGAAAAATGACAAGGTATGAATTCAGGAAATCTTACAATCATCACATTCTTGTAAGTGAAGTTGGAGGAAGCATTCTATTATTTCTAGTAAAGGCCTCCTTTCATCTCTAACCTGTTCTACAGGTTCTACAGGTTAAAGGTCAAAGACACAATAGAAACTATGCCCGTAAGGACAGGTCAACGCCTTATATAAATAAACAAGGAACTATGTCTGGTAAGATTATCGTTATTACACATCAGAAGATCAAAAGATGCAGGCACATGTGCTCCATGTACTCCGTGCCTATTCCCGCAAACACACAGACACACCTAACCCATACATGCCTATACACAATGCCAATATTCATAGTTGTCAGCAATCAAATCAAAGTCCAAAAAATAGCTGACAAAGATGAGACCTTTGCACCGTATATCACAGAGCAAACAACAACAACCCCAGAGTGAGACTGCGTGATTAATTCAAAATTAGGAGGGACCTGTTCTGAGAGACAAACAGCCTGCAAGGACGGGGAAAACAAAAATCACATACTGTTCACCAGGTGTTTGCCCGGATGAATCAACTACGTGCGGAATGGATTCACTTGAGTAATCTAGGATGTTCCTTTGGGTGAGCTCAGCATGTATCATCCTGTTAATAATTATGTCAACTCTGGTCAGGGAGAGCACTGACAGCCTTCTGTATAAATTAAGCAATGCACAGTCATAAAGGGAAGTCTTTTTACTTGGACTTTTTAAAGCTGCTATTCAAGTTACACAATAAACACAGCAATCGGGAACAGGTTGTTGCTCCAAGTTTCACTTTTGCTGTACTGTTACTGTACGTCAGCGTGCGTGTGTGTGTGTGTGTGTGTGTGTGTGTGTGTGTGTGTGTGTGTGTGTGTGTGTGTGTGTGTGCGGGGGGTTGTTCCAGTAAAGACTATTAAAAAAAAGTAGTCTAGCAGTGGGAGAGCGTCTCAGTGGAACTCCTCCAGTGTGTCAATGCCAGTGTTCCTCCCTGCAGCGCTTCTGTTTCCCTGAATTCTGTGACTCACACACATACACACACATTTACGGA
Source organism: Sebastiscus tertius (assembly GCA_916701665.1). Lineage (NCBI taxonomy): Eukaryota > Metazoa > Chordata > Actinopteri > Perciformes > Sebastidae > Sebastiscus > Sebastiscus tertius. The sequence continues at coordinate 47,379 of CAKAOH010020966.1, read as the reverse complement.
TAGAAAAACACACACAAAAGCGCGCACACGCGCGCACACACACACACACACACACACACACACACACACACACACACACACACACACACACACACACACACACACACACACACACACACACACACACACACACACACACACACACACACACACACACAATCATAAAATTTCCTTTTTTTTTTTTCATAATCAGTCATTGCGAAAAGCTACTAATTTGACCCCATACACTAAAGAAACATGTATGGAAGAATCCTCTTCAATCACTTCCATGACTTAAGAAAATTACCTTCCATAATAAAGCCTTTTAAGGCCTTAAAAATAGACCTCTCACAGTTGGCAGAGTCTAGCTGTGGCTTCCTGGATTTCAGAGTGACTAAAACAAAAATCCAGCAAAGATAAGGGGAAGGGAGTGGGGGGGGCAGGGCGGAGAGACGGAGGAATGAGGAAGAAACGGAAGCGGCCGAGGGGAGTCCAGGGGAAAGACAGGATAACAAGGGAAAATCCCTTCTCTTTCCCCTGGGTCTGTCCTTGTACACTTGCATTCCTGCAAAATGAGCAGATCAACATGAAGGAGGGGAAGAGATGAGAGGAGGTTTCTGGGCATGAAGAACAGCCCCGGGGTGTGTAAGGCAGTGCCAAACACAAAGAAAGGTGCAAGGCAACACTAAGAGACAGAGACTGTTCCTCTGTGGTGAACCCTATAGGGTTGAACAAGCAGCGTTGCACAAACAAACATCACACGCTTTTACGTCAGCGTTGTTGACAGTTATCCTGATAACATCAGGCAGTTCACCAGTTTTGGTTACGTACTCTAAATTCTGTTAAGATATATGCAGCGAGATATGAAAAAAAAACAGTAGTGAGAGAGCGAGACAGCACAAGAGAGAGAGACACGCGCAGTAAGGGAAAGCCCCATAAACTACCCTCTGAACCAAGGTACGTTGAGAAACAGCCCATAGCACGGGGGGGGGGGGG
>CAKAOH010020966.1:0-46384 GCA_916701665.1 Sebastiscus tertius | reverse complement strand
GGGGTGAGGCCATGTGACTTCTCGGAACAAGGATACTAAAGTACACACAAACACACGCACAGATGTCTCGCTCATGCACACACACATACACACTCGCACTAAAAAAATAGAATGGCATGTTAGCATGTCATCATGCACATAAACAAATTGAACTGACGTGAATAAAAGATTTCAACAGTGAATGTGACCATTTACAGACATGTCTTCAAAGAGGCAGTTATTGAATTGTTGTAGATCATCTGCATACTGCCCTTTAGAAGTAACACATGCACTTTAGTGGATGTATTTAATCTGAAGCACATGATCATTTGTGCATGTTTTAGTGTGGGTGGCCACTGGGGATTCAGTCCCCAAACCCCACTAGTGTCTGAAAAACACACTACACCATCAGCTGTGGGGAGAGCAACAACTATAGCGTGTGTTTGTGCAGCCGCACTGATAGCATGACCAGTGTGGGAGTATCAAACAGCTGTGTCTACCAGCATAGTAGTTTGTGGAGTGGAAGGCAAATCCAGCACTGACACTTGCACTATTGTTCAGTTACGGTACTGATAGTAACACTCTGTCAAAAAGCTCCATATGCAAAACCACAGAAACTCAGGATTTGTCATCAATATTGGAAAAGCTGTATTTTATTTTTTTCTTTATCTTCGTCTCTTTGTTCTTTGGGAAGTTGGCCAATGTCAGAAAATGTGCTCAGGTCCGTCTGGTAAACGTTATGTTTTGAAAAATAAGAAGTTCCCTTTTGAAGTCTGTCCTTTATGCCTAGGGTTCAGTTAAAACCACACAATCTGGTAGGCAAATGACTGTGACGGGATCTGTGCCTGAAAATCTCCCTTTTTGGTTATAATTGCATGTGGCATAATATATGTGAGTGTGTGAACAGAGAGTTTGTGCGTTTGTGTGTGTGTGTGTGTGTCGCGTGCATGCATTTTCATACACAGGGTAGACACAGGATATCACAAAACCTATGCTGTCAAGCCTCAGCGATGAGGAAAGACAACAGCCGATGATAGCACTAGCGTTATTTCTGGTAAGCGAGCCTGTGGTGTCCTGTGTGGTGTGAAACCCCAGCCTTGAGAACTAAACTCTGCGCAGTTCAGGTGCTTTCTCTGCTGAAGGATGAAAAAGAGAAAGCTGGCAGAATGCAGAGCAGCAGGGCGAGAAGGTGGAGACAACAGAGGGGAAGAGTGTTGGCTTACAGCCAGTGGTTGGGACAGTCCTGGATTGGGAAACACTCAAAGACAATTCCTTGTACTCCTTCCAGTAAAGTACACTGTCGTTTATCCCTTTATGTTGAGGTTGAAGGGTGCAGTCCCTTTTTCATAAGAGAGACTAGTCAACTCTGTGAAAGGTCATTGAGGCCATTTCTCAATATTGTAAATAGCCAAAGTTACCCTTGACAAACAGTGTCAGCCAGACTCTTTATGTGCAAGAAAAAAAGCAAATTAAGTGCTGGAATACGAGTTAAAAATTAACTAATAGATCTCACCATGAAACTTTCCCATTAAATTACTTACATTAAGGCAATTTTTTTTTTGTATTACAAGTTTTCTGAAATTTTGCATTATCTTATGAAATATGCACTTATTTGCATTCATTTCCAAAACAGAAATCTGAACACTGGATAAAGCCAGGTTCAAAATTATTGTTTAATTTTGTTGACATATATGTAGAGTCAAAGGTTTTTACAGAGGGGGATTTTGGATATCTCTTTATATATTACTACATAAATCAGACAATACTCTCAACAGCCATAAAAAAATCCATTTCCGCTATGTTTTTGGGAAGAAAATGTTCTATAAATCAGGCTATGAATGATATATGAACAAACCCCTCTGTAAAAACCATCAGAATATAGAGAGGAAACTGAAACTTTTGGTGTATGTAAGTGCTACTGAAGAGGAGATTTTGGGCTCAGAGTCTGAGAAAAAACTCATTTTGAGGCCTTTAAAGATATGTATTGTTCAATTCCATACATTTTGCAAGACACTACAGGTAAATAGGGATAAAAACAAAACAAAAACAAACAATAGATAGCACCATGAAACTTCCCCAGTTGATCACTTACATTAAGACAATTATTTTTTGTATTACAAGTTTTCTGAAATGTTATGTTTAAATATGCAAATGAGGCATTATCTAATGTCAACTTTTGGTGAATTTAGGAGAATTCTACAGACACAAATAGACAAAGTGTAGTAATATAAACCCCTAAATGTGTATTTTGGATGTTTTCTTTTCACTAGTGTGACAGAATACAAAAAAAAAACCCGGAAACAAAATAGCCCAAAATGTCAAAATTGAAACATGCTGTTTTTGCCTGGGGTGTCTCCCATGTGACGTGTTTGCAACTTATTTCATGTCATTTTTCCAGCCTGTTCATGTGCTTTTAGTTAAGGCCAAGACATGAGATATGAGTGCAGGGTTCAGGAGAGGTCACGGGAGTCACACTTTGCTCCACTTAATCATCTTGGCTCTCTTCTCTGAATTTCACAACAAGGTAAACCCAACATGCAAACTCTAAAAACCCCTTCCTATAGAGAAACCGAACACTAGAAAACCATGTACAAAATAATACAAAACACTGGAAAACACGTGCAGTCCTTCCCAGCATGTGCATGGCTTTGGCATGTGGCGAGCACAGGTGGAGAAACTAGGAAGGGTGAATTCCAACCATCAGCCACCATGACTGTAAGCGTATGCGATAACGCGGTGCAAGGCAAGGAGGAAACCAAGCACTTCCTCTTTCATTCTTTTCCATGTTACTGTTATCAGAAGGGTGAGGCAGCAGGGGAATGTGTTTTACATGCTGTGGTTGTAAGGGCAGAAAACCCCATTGCATTTCTATTCTACGTCTATCTTTCATCACGTTGTACTAACTGACGCAGGGACCGCGTTCATATGTTCTTATGAAATAGAAAAAAATATCTGTGGATTGGATGGCTGCCACATTTAAAAAGGAAGACAACATTTTCCCCCAAATGTCAAACTATTGATTCAAATTATGCATTTGTAAAAGTAATGATAACAGCTGTGTGTGCATGCATGTGTGTATTTAAAGTGCATTTGTTTTACCTGACGGAGGTTGTTGTAGATATCAAGGCTTCTGCGAGCACAAAGCAGGAGTTGGATCAGTTTGTAGACAATGGCCAACTCCCCCTGCACCACCGCTATATGGAGAGCTCTGTAACAAATACAAAAAAACAGACACAAAGAATTTTACACTAATGTTGCAGAAGTTTTCAATGATTATTTAACTGGGTCACATGTTTTCCTGACATTGTGACCAACTGAAAGGTAATTTCTTGGTTTAAACTAATCAGAACTGACACAATGTGTGTACTATATGGGTAAAGATACTATATATTCGTATGTGCAAAATTGATTTGAGTTGCAATAATCTCCACAATGACATGGCATTTAATTTCAGCACTATTGGGTTATGTGATTATTAGGATTTGCTGCATGGCTGAGGGCAGTTGGAGTTTTTGTTCAAACCTTGCGACTGTGAACTCTTAAACCAAGTTCACTACAAATCACTTTCCCATGCTGTAGCAATAAAGTCAGTCAACTTAAGGGCTGGTAATTTAATAGCAAGAGTACGATAGATTTATAAAATTATCCAACCGAAACACCAGCCTAGTGTTGCCAACTCTTTTCCAATGAAAGTATACTAGCAGCACTAGCTCCAAAAGGCCCTAAGTCTTGCAAGAGTGTCGCCAAGTCGGCAACACGACAGTCCGTCGCTTCAGGCCTCGCTCCAAAGCCACTACCCCAAAATTATCATTAAGAATGTAAACAATGATGTTAGTACTCAGAGCTGTCAAGCTAGCAGCTTGTGGAAGACTCCAATGACGTGCAATGAGTGCACGTGCAGAGTGCATGCAAGTAGGTAGACAGGTAGCCCGTCCAATCCAGCCCGGTGACATCAACAGAGCACGGAGAAGCTCAGATGACAACACAAACAGAGGGAGAGTGACTTCATTCTCTTCGCTGCTATATTAATGCATGCAGAGCACCTTTAAATAAATATAGTCTATAACACTTATTTGAGATGAAAAATCCCGCATTCTCTTCGTGGCCTTCAAATCTAACCCGTGAAGGACTTTCATTTTTCTTATCAGAAGCAGCAAATTCTACTAAATCACTTCATCTAATTATTCCAGTGACAGTTGTACTGAGGAGCTTCACAGATGTACAGGCATGACTCACCTCCCCTTATCACACCCTTATCAAGACTAAAGGGGAAACCACTATCTGTGGTCTATACGTGAAGCGAAAGAACAAACACAGGCTAAAGTTTAGGATTAGAGAACTAATCGCGGCGGGAAAGGGGGGTGGGGTGCTGTAGAAAACCCTATAGCATATTTTTTCACATTTTTTCTTTTTCTAGCTGTCAGAAGAAGCAGCTTCCAGTAAGAGCCAGACTGGTTTTATGTCACTTCCTGTTGTCAATAACAATGGCAGCATTCTTTATCTCGCTCTCTGTGTGCTGTGAAAACCAGCCAATTAAGCTGCATAATTTCTGACAGGGGCTTTCTGTAGGTTCACTCAATCAGCTTCATCCAATGGAGAAGTCATAATCAGACGTACAGTACAACCTTGACACAGGAAATGAAGACGCTTCTTGAGAAGTCAGAAGTACCATTGCAGAGAATTTGAGGTCAGAAAATAAGTTCCCACTGACATGGAGTCATTAACGACAGTTATTTCCTGCCTGAAAAAAATATAGATTAAAGACCTCTTTGAGCAAACAACAGACTCTGTGACGCATAATGATCAGATTTGCACGCAGCAACTACACTTTTCTGCACAATTTATTAAAACTGGGTGTGGTTCCAGGAATCTATCTGTCGATCTACCTTATCACAGTATCACATTACTCTAATTATCTCTTCCAACCACATATAAAGCAAGCAGTTTACATAATCTCTATATTCACAGTGGAAAAATTCTAACTCTTTGACAACTTGATGAAGGCATGTATGAACAGAATAATGCCTCTGGTCTGTTAAACTGAAGGATGAACATGTGCCAACCTTCAAATTGGTGGTTGCAGGGGGAAAAAAAGTCATGCTCTACTATGTCTGTGTATATAATTAAACTTTAAAGCTGCAGCCAGTAACTTTGATATGATAAAAAAGAGTTATTTTTATAAAACTGTCACTAAATCCTGACAGTAGTTCATGAGACGGATAATCTGTGAAAAAAAAAAACATGTTCCTCTGTGTCCTCCGGTGCTCCTAATGGCATTTGCAAGATTTCACAGCATCGAAGGAAAACAACCAATCGGAGCCGAGCAGTCTCTACAGCAGCTGTCAATCACTCGCAAACTCCGATCATACTGTCAAATTAAACAGCGCTGATCAAATATGGATCAATATTCTGTTACTGTAATGCCTATTTCTCGCCTTAAATGTTTTCAGAAACATCCTGTAGTGCACGGTTTAGCTGTAAAATGAGAAAGTTTGCTGAGGCCGGTGGGCGGTGCTTGGTTTTGGCTTGACTGTTTTTCAACAAGGCGGTCGGGTCACAAACTTTCACATTTTATATGTTTCTGAAAACATTTAAATAGGCATTACAGTAACAGAATATTGATTCATATTTGATCAGCGCTGCCTAGTTTGACGGTTTGATCGTCAAAGTTTGCGAGTTTCGCAAGCAGTGATTGACAGCTGCACAGAGACTGCTCGGCTCCGATTGGTTGTTTTCCTTCGGTGCTGTGAAATCTTGCAAATGCCATCAACAGCATAGGAACACATAGTGGAACATAATTTGTTTTCACAGATTATATGTCTCATGCACTACTGTCAGGATATAGTGACCGTTTTATAAAAATAACTTTTTGTCATATTTGCTCAAAGTTCGCGACAGCAACTTTGAATTTTACTACCCAAAAAATAAATGCAAATGGTGCATAAACATGTAAGTGCATGTGTACATACGTGCATAATTTCACATGCATGAGCCAGCATGAACCTCAGCTCTCAAACTAAATGTTGCTGCGCAACAGCAGGTTGGACCGGCAATAAACAATCAGATGATTCGCTCCTGACATCAGAGCGAACAGCAGCAGAAAAAGCAGAAGTGTATGCTGGAACGGGAGTGAGCGTGGTGGTTCTTTCTCAGCTGGTCCTTGTTCCTGTAACTGAGCTCAGCACAGAGAACACAGCTGTATCAACAAATATCTTCTTATCACATTTACTGTATGTGCTATCATCATCACCCATCATTTGACTTAAAAATCCCCTGCAGTGTCTCAGCAATAAATCTTATAGCGATTGGAGAGGCCTATCATGCTACAGCATATCCACAGCTACTCATCTCTCTAAGCATTGAGCTCAACTAATGTATGAATAGCTGCCTTCATATAGGCATAAAGTGACTTTCTCTCTCTTGTTATACTCTATTCTATCTATCATCCATCTCTCTCTTTTTCTCTTTAGATGAAACTGAACTGTTTCTAGTTCCTGGAAGTGGGGCAGACCACAGCCCCAGATAACCCTAGGCGCAGCGGCACTGACGCAGACAGGACTCCCGAGCTCGCCGCATAAACACTGACAGTCCCAGTGTAACTGTGTGTGTGCGTGTGTGAGAAAGAAAGAAGAAAAGAGACTGCGAGAAAAAAAGGAGGCAGGGAGAGAAGACAGCACCATGCTGCGGTATCCTGTTTGGTATGGAGGGTGAGGACGTAGCCAGAATGAATGATCCGAACACATCCTGTGGTCTGTGGACCAGCTGAGCAATGAGGTGATGTGTCAGTGTGTATGAATAGTAAATAAAAGAGAAGCAGAGACGCACCGCAGTCCAGTTGACGAGAAATGATGGTATACGTCTCATACTGTACAGTACAGTATAACCGGGATGATCAAGCAATTTGTTAATTTGTTGGACCTGGGTTTTCTTCCCAGAGCATTTCTTCATCATAACTGTCAAAAGCCGCAATAGTGCATTTTACAGTAAATGACTCAGTTTAAAACTTGAGTCAGCCAGAGAGTTATTGAGTGAGGATGCACCCTTGAAGCTCCTATAAAGCAACTATTTGTACAGTATTTGAGCTCAATGCTCGGACGATACAGGATATTGAACATTATTGTGTGCAAATATCAGGTCGCCAACGTCCACAGAAAACTTGCAGCATACACAATCTCACAGATAGTATGAGCTCGTGTTCGTTCGTGTTAACACAGTCGAGCGGTGTTGGACGACAGTAAAACAGGTCGGAGGAGGACTGTGGACCCAGGTCATATAACCTACAGTGACCCATTCACGCCATAAGCAAACACCGTCATTTCCTACGCCGTTGTTTCGATGTAAACAGGGAATGAGTTAGTGGCTGTCTGACCCAGTTCTTTTACATACGTATACCAAGACTTTGATTACTGACAATGCTAAAATTAGATGGTTAGACTAGAGCAGTGGTTACCAAACCTTTTCACATTAAGGGCCCCTAATCTGACACAAATTAGACCACAGACCCCCGTTTGAGATTTTGTTCCAGGGTCCCCCACATGATAGGACTTTTGCTTTTAGATGTTTTATTACATAAAGTGTATGAAACCCATAACCAAAATAGTCATACATTCTGTCATTATCCATGTTTCCATTCAATTGTCAAGTGATATTTAAGCAAACTTTTGAAATGTCACAAAAAAAGAAATGCCTGTTTCCATTAACTGGTTTGGACCGAATAAACTCAGCGACAGTGTAGTTTGGTCAGAAGTTGACGCTATAGGCTATGCATGGCTGTAATCCACCAGTAAACAAAGTTGCGAACCGGAAACAAAACAATTCGGCTTGGCCTTCTAACCATCTACGATAGAAAAATGGAGAGAGGTCTTCAGGAATTTATTTCAGTTGGGAAAGTTGTAATTGTTCTTTCATGTGAGACAAGCATTCACATGTTATGGGAATATCCGAGAAGACACTGACAGCAGAAACAGCTGATCAGTCATGTGAGTTAAATATCCGCTACATCAGAATTTATTCGGCATAGGCATATCTATACCCTATTTAGTGCATTAACTCTTTTTCGAAAGGCAAAAACCACCTCAAGCTAGCGTAAAAATACGTTTTTATCGAATTTTGCCATTCAGCTTTTCTAATGCGGTACCTCAAAATGCAAATGAAAATATGTGAATGGAAACTTTACATGGAATATTTATGGCTGGCTTTATAATGAAATACAATATTCCCCTTTATGCTGGGGACCCCCTAGAACTCCTTCAAGGACCCCTGGGGGTCCCCGGACCACACTTTGAAAACCACTGGACTAGAGTAATGTCCTTAAAGATGTAAACAGGAAGAAAACAGAGGTACATTTCTGGGGATAAGTTCTTGTGTTTATGGAATATATCAGTTATTTGTTGGTATAAAGTGTTTTTGTTCATGCTAGTGGCGAGGCTCTATGGATGGTGATATCAGTCATTCAATCGATCCACCACTTTGGTCCAGACTGAAATATCACAAAAATTGTATGGATTGCCATGAAATCTGACACAGACAGCCATGGAGCCCAGAGGATGAATCATAATGTCTTTTGTGATCCCCTGACTTTTTCTCTAGCACCATGAGGTCGACATTTGTGGTTCTGGGTTAAATGTCTCCATGCCTATTGAATGGATTGCCATGGAATTTTCTATGCGCACGTCATGTCCCTCTCAGGATGAATAACAAGAACTTTGGTGATCCCCTGACTTTTCATCACTCCAAATACCTAAAAACTATTTACATCAACCTCAATTGTACTTTACATTCAGCGCCAATTAGCTAATATTAGCATGCTAACATGTTAAACTAAGATGCAGGGCTCAACAATAAGAATTGCTCGCTTGCCCAGGGCAAGTAAAAATGCCACGTCGGGCTAGTAAATCTTGCAACTCTCTTATCCGATCCGATCGGGAAAGTGATGAAAAAATAATTAAACACAATTTTGTTTCAGGAGCTGATGATGGAAGTAGCTAAAGAGGGAGCCTTCTTAGGTCAACTTTTGTTGTTTGTAAATGTGTGTCTATAAATGAACTAAACTAAATATTGAAACTTGAGTCATCTAGTTTCCTTCCCATGTCTGTTTGAGTTGCGCATGTGCAGTACCGATCGGGCACTCGCAGGAAAATGGCGGCGGGTAAAGGCAAATGCTGTGTCTCAATTTGCATACTTCCATACTTACACTCGCTATTTTGGGTGTATAAGTACGTTCACACTGAGAAGTATGGCAAAATGCAGTGCACTCTACGTACCCCGATGTTGTACTCAAAACAGACAAAACCGTTTTCTAACTTGTGAAAATGGCGGGCGAGGAAGCTGCGGCAGTTGCAACTGAAACGGTGAACACCGAACTACACAAATTTAAGTTATACATGTGTTGTTTTCACTAAGTACCACTATTCTCTAGTCACAATTGAATTACTGCCGATACGGCGTGATGTCCGTGCCTGACTATCACCAGCTGATCTACAAAGCTTCCGGTGAGTAAACAACAGCTGTGACAACACTACCCTGTTGAAATTCACACACTACGCAAGTAAATACATATGTATTGCGCAGTTTGGTGCAAGTTGAGTTTCAGAAACTGCATATGCAGAAACAAAATATCATACAAAAATGTATTTGGTCTACAACTCATAGTATTTTGAAATGATCTAAGTCTGCAAGTAAGATAATGACCCGTGACAGTTTCAATAAACAGTATTGTGAAATTGCATATAATGGTGTTATCGTGCAGGTAAATGCATCGACTGACTGGAAGCATGTAGGAATTCATTTGTAGGAGCTGTGAGAGAATCAACACGTCTGCACATCTCACATACAAATGATGGCAAGTGACACATAACAAAAATGAACAGAGAGACAGAGAGAGAGAGAGAGAGAGAGAGAGAGAGAGCGAGAGAGAGAGCGGTAAATGAGGAAGTGAAGAGAGGATGTTTGGGTTTTTCGAGATCATTCATTTAAAAACACAGAGAAGAAAAGAGAGAAAGAGAGAGACACCTGAGAAAAACCGCAATCGTGTTTAAAAACTCAGCACTCACTGGGTTTCCCGAAACTAAGGGGCTCGATTGACGTAAATGCAGACGCATGCTCGTCGCCGCTCACATTTTGCATACACGCACGCACGCACAAAACACACACACACTCATGTACATACAAACAGTGTGAAAAGTACAGGGGGCTGAGAATGATTCTTTCTGCAGAATTCACACAAAGCTTCAAACAACCGCAAAGCAACATGTAGGTATTACACAAGCCAGACAAGGTCTTCATTACAAAGGTGTTCGATTTCGTGAAAAGTCTCTGCACTGCAGCTTTGTTGAATAAAGTCACTACTAATAAGACAACAAGGTGAAAGATAAAAACAGGTTATAGGGTGCAAGTGTTTAAGGAGCCACACTGTCAAAAAGAAATATATATACAGACTAGGGCTGCACAATTAAAGGGACTGTTTGTAACTTCTTACACGTATAAATCAATCCAGGTCGGTGTCCCATGCGTGCTCTCGTGTGGCTACGCTGTTCAGACAAGACTCCAACACAAACTACACGGAAGCACCAAAACCGCAAAGTTATATCTAGTGAAGCCCGTCTTGCAACACAGTGTTGGCCGCGGTCGGAGGAAGCGGGGGAGACCGTAGCTTTGGTCTCCAGGGCCGGAGTCACTGCTGTACTCTGCTCCTCTGCCTGCCTGCTTGCCTTCACTCACACACCGCGCTTGTTCTCGCTCTCTCGCTCCACTTCTGCACGTGCATTTGCGCACACTCCACACTGCAGAAGAGTTAGTTTAGCTCTGAGAATACCTAGTGAATGTACACAGTGGACGTTTGTGCAGAAATAACTGCTGCAGCTCCTCCAGACCAACAGAGGTTTTCCGTGTCTTGTGAAGTGACGGGGCTCCGCAGCGAGAAACGTTATCGTCTCCGACCGGGTGCCGGATTTTGGCTTCCCACAATTAAACCACATGATCGACTGCGATATTGATGTTTAAAAATGCGTTCCTGAATGTTGCGGCTGCAATCCGGAGCAGAAGAGTGATACACTGTATATTACTCGTTAGGAAAAACAAAAATGCACTGAATTCAGGTGTAGAAGAACCTTATTTTAAGTCTTATTTTGATGTAAAAATGGGTTAAACAGCAGGGATTTAGCCTAGCACAATGTGAAATTGAAAGCAGCAATTTTGGTACAAGTTTATTTTGCTTCTAGGAGATACACTGTGGATAAGGACCAGTCTTAATTTGATGCAATCCCTAATACAGACATATACCTTTGCAAGTATAAAAATAGATAAAGTGAGATAAAGTAAAAAAAATAAAGTACTTTTTATCATCAACGTACATTGCTTTCTTCTTATTTCCCCTGCCACTATCTGTTAATAGCAGACACGTCATAGTGATTATCTCTGAAGCAGATATGGGACAATAAGCAGCTGTGACATGTCACGGGACTTATGGCTTCGCTAAATGTTGGTCATCACGAGTTTGTTTCGAATGGATGCAAATATTGCTGATACTTTTTGAAACCGCAACATCAAAGTCATTTAATTCTTGGACATGCTATGTTTTCAGTCATATGACTGTGTGTGTGTGTGTGTGTTCTCGAATGACATTTCAGTTTGTGTGTGGGTGGGTGGGTGTTAAAACTTTAGACAAAGTAAAGTAACCATGCGTTACAGTTTAATATTTGCATTAATGTGGTCTCGAGAACTCCTCCAGTGTCCTGTACAGTATTCTCATTCCCAACCCCCCCCATCCTACGCCCTGAGACACTTGAAATCATAGGTTGTTCAACACACACTAACACATACATGTGATGCAATGCCTATTCATTCAAGCAGGTCAGACTCAAGTGCTATAGATTCCAGGCTATTGTGTTAGATCAAAGTCTCCATTGCCACTTAGTGAATCATTCCTGATCTACTAAAGCAGTTTCCCTTACAGGAAATGAAACAACAGTAAAGAAACTGGTTGGATATGGGGGGGCACTGGCGGTACCTGTTCTATATGTAGAACCAGGTGAGTCACAGAGAGCATAACAAATAAACTGAGATGATATTACAGACATCACAGAGACCACATTCAGGTTGCGCAATGCCAAAGGTTTTGTTTATGAGGTCAGACCATTAGTTGTCGTGACTGGTGTTGTTTGGGTCCACCCCAGTGAATCACTTTTACTGACTTGTTATTTATGTGACCATTTCAATTTCACTTTTTATGACAATGGTAACGGTTTCTCTTTGAGAAGATCGTTCAAGTAGTAAAAGTGTCAGGCCCGCAGAGAGGCAGATCTGTAGTCGGTCATTGGCTGGTAAGGAGCTTGTGACGCAGACTGAAATGTCACAGGACTTTTTTCATGCAAGACATTTTAAAATGTCACAGTAAGAAAAGATGAGGTGAAAATAGTAAAATTAATGATGATGGTTTTAGGTCCCTGCATGTTGGCTCACTCACACTGTGATGGCTTACTGGGGTTAAAATGTCTGCTGTGGAAAATGGAAAAGGCCTTTTGGGGGACTTGCAAAGACAAATTTGAGAATGCAGCTCTAAAGACAGATATACCAGATCCCTGAATCGGCGCAACACAAATTATATGTGAAAACTTAAAGCTGAATAGTTTTTTAAAAAAGCTTAAATACTGGACAGAAGTTTAAATGTTGCTGAAGATCAAGATATGTTTGAACCTTCGGCCTGTGTCCTGCTATTCACCCCCACATGCCAGTTTTAAAGGTGCAATGTGTAAGACCCGACCAGAATTTTAGTTTAAAACCTTAAAAAAATGAACTAACATTATCAACAGAATATGAAGAGGTTACAGTGTTGACGTTCTGTCAAAGACGTCTATGTGTTGCAGAGATATCTACTGAAATGAGCATGCTAACCAGCTATCCCGGCCCGTCCTGTCTTGTAATACCACTTGTACCTCGAGAGGCGACAGTGAGTCACTGTAGTGTTCAGTCCAACCTGAGAGGACGAAGAAGTAGAGCTGCCACGAGGGCCTGTCAATCACGTTGAAGATGCGGGATCCGTGTACTCTCAACGGCTCTCAACATGGTGATGTTGAGCCGGGCGGCTCGCAGCCAATGGTGCTAACAGTGATAACACTGCAAACTACAGCGAAAGAGCTGACAGAGATAGCAGAGTTAATCTGAGGGCGAACCGGAGTGTGGGTGCTACGTTTCCGTGACGACGCTGTTGGTCGGGACGGCATTATCAGCTGTTAGCGCTGTGTAAGAGCAATGCAGAGCTGCGGCCGTGAGCTAGGCAGTGGTGCACGCTTACATGCACTAAATGCACACACGGCCAGCCCGGCTATGTCAACAAAGCGAGGAGAAGCTCTGACTGCAGCGCACACAGAGGGAGAACGACTTCATTCTATGATTAGATAGACATTACTCCACTATATCTTTACATAACAAGTAGTTTGCTGCTTTATTAACACTCTGAATATCGAATTTAGCATTTTTAAGGTAGTTAAAGGGACAGTGTGTAGGATTTGGCGGCATCTAGTGGTGTGGTTGCAGATTGCAACCAACTGAGTACCCCTCCCCTCACTCCTTCCCTTCCAAGGCTGCGGTAACGTGAGCTGCCGAGTGCAAAACCGTGGTAACGCCGTTCGCCTCACTCAGAGGCCGTCCTTACCATAATAACACTACTTTAGGAGCAACAGAAGTCAGACGGCGGCTGGCGGTACCACGGTTTTTCACATTACCGCAGTTTCACGAGTGTGACAGAGAACTACAGTGGCCTTCAGGTTTCGTAAAACATTAAAAGCTCTCTCTATAGCCAGTGTTTGGTTTGTCCGTTCTGGGCTACAGTAGAAACATGGCGGGGCAACATGGTGGACTCCGTGAACAGGACCCGCTCCCTATGTAGATATGAAGGACTCATTCTAAGCTAATGAAAACACAACCATTCTTAGTTTCAGGTGATTATATACTAATGAAAACATAGTTATGAATATTATATTCCATTTCTGCTAATAGATCCCCTGAAATGTTACACACTGTTCCTTTAAGCTATAAATCTCAGGATCATTATGCAGAGTGAGTCACTATAGTTCAAACTATTGGTCTACAGGTGAAGATGTGAGCTGGGTCTGCTCAGTCTAAAGAAAATGACAATAAATGCTCTCAATCTGCTGGAAATCCCATGGATATGTATGACTGTGATAAGATTTCAGATGTGAGAGCTGTGCCAGTCAGTCGTCTGACTGAAATGCGCTGATTATGAAAATGCACGAGTTGGATGAATCATAGTAATCTTTTAAGTTTACTGTATGCATCAGAGATTTTGATATATGACATAATCTCCAGCCTTTTCCAGCAATTTCAAAGACATTTACATACGTGTCTCCATCTTCATCTTGACGTGTAGCCAGATTGATGCCAGTCAGCAGGTTTTCGGCTCGTTGGGCCAGAAACTGGGGGGGCTCGTGGACGGGGGGCAAACAGAACACTGGGTACGGACCTGAGCAGGAATGACACAGAACGAGAGAAAGAGAGGAAGACATAAGAGGTGAGAGCGAGGAAGAAGAAAATTATGAATATACATACAAAAATGACAAGGCTGCCCTGGGAAACAAGTCATTTTTTGTAATAAGGAAGTGTGCAACTGTGCGGTGTATGCGTAGTATTCAGTTATGAGTTGACCCAGTGAGCTACTTTATCAGTACAAGAGAATAGCTGCAGAAAAGCTGACTGGACATTTTCTCACTGATTCAGCAGCAGCTGCTGCATCTACACTGTCTTTTGTATGCTGTGTGCTCAGGGTGTAACGATACATCGATCCAATGTCATTGATGCTTCATGTTGTCATGTTTAAAACGCGCTTTTATTTTGAAATTCACACTTTATATTTATTCTTTTTATTAAAAAGAATAGATTGTTTTTAATTCCTATGTCTGAAAGAGCCCAGTATAAAATGGTCAAGTCATATTTTAGTTGATTTTTGTGAGTTAATATAAATGCAACCGATTGTGTTAAATCGGTATATGATATTGTCTCACATTGATCAAGAAGAAACTTGTGATTTACATCCCTACTATGTGTTCCTACTGTTTTAAAAAAAACAAAAAAACTAAACAGCATCATTCATGTAATACCAAAATAAATCTTCAGAGGGCCCCTGCAGGTTGTGCCATGCTCTGTCTTTGAAAGCTAAAATGTGTCTCTAACTTAGTCTCACCATTCAACAGAGTGTGCAGAGACCCTCTATGCACATATGTCACACCGAGCCTCATTACTTTTGGCCATACAAAATAATGGATTCCTTAGAATATCGCATAGCCCAGTGGTTCCCAACGTTTTCTCACCAAGGACCCCTAAACTGCCACAAATTAGACCATGGACCCCCATTTGATAAGTAGGGATGCACCGATAGCGATACCGGATAGCGGATATCGGGGTGATACTGACTCAAATAGCCGGATCGGGTATCGGTGACAATGGATCCGATCTATTCAATTTTATGTTTGTATACTTTATACATTATGTACAGAAATTGTAATTCCTGTTTACATTTTTACCATTTTTTTTTTGGTACATTAAAAAGTTTTACACCTGAATTGTAATTCCTGTTGATTTTTAAGATTTTTTATCAAGTTGCTGGTGTACGATTTATTATTTTACTAATAAATAAAAAATCCATTTGTATAAATTAAAAAATATATATATTTATTTTTTACATTTTGTTTTACAAAGTTAAAAAAACAATGTTTAAGTCCAGCCTGATGTTGCTTTACACATAAAAAAAAAACAGTGTCTTCCACACAGTGAGGCATACAGCTTATTAAATAAACATTGGTATCGGATCCAATATCGGCCAACGCCCAGGTATCTGTATCAGTATCAGGACTTAAAAAGTCTGATCGGTGCATCCCTATTGATAAGGATGAAACCCATGATCAAAATAGTCATAGATTATGTCGTTGTGTTGTTTATGGATGGAATTCAAATAAATTATTCACGCTTTTGCTATAGGGCCCCCTGGAACGCCCTCAAGGACCCCTGGGGGTCCCTGGACCCCACTTTGAAAACCACTGACATAGCCTACTTCAGATGAGAACTTTATAGAAATCACAGCAACAAAGTTCAGAAATTATTCTTGTTATATGACGTTTGTGCAGAAACAACTGCTGCTGCTCCTCCAGACCAACAGAGGTTTTCCGTGTCTTGTGAAGTGACGGGGCTCCGCAGCGAGCAACGTTGTCGTCTCTAACCGGGTGCCGGTGTTTCCCTGTTCCCTCCGATTGCGGGTGGGAGACGACAACGTTACTCGCTGTGGAGCCCCGCTGCTTCAGCCCCGCTGCTTCAGCCCCGGCACCGACCCGCGGTCGGGAGGCTGAAGCAGGAAAAGCCAACACTGGGATCAGCAGTGATTCATGGAGAGACCTTCGTCTGGTCAGCTAACATTACTGCCAAGCAGGTGAAATATAAAGTGATATTGTGGTTTTAGCTGACGTGTGTCGCCTCACTGTTTTGAGCGATGCTCGTTCATGTCTATTTAGAGCGAGCACAAGCGCAAGCCCAACGTTGACTTTCATTGACTTAACGGCCACAGGTGTCACTGTTAACAAGCATTTCTGAAAGTTACAAATAGTCCCTTTAATAAGAAAATAACCCTGTATACTGCATCATCAATTGTAAACTGAACCCCCTGGCTGCACTGTTGCAAGTTTCGGTGTTATATTTATGTTTTATTTGTGTATGCATAAAAGCAATGAAGACTACTCTCCACATCACATCTGCTCCCTCTACAGAGTCTTTCAAAGCACAGCTCAAGCCCCACCTCTTTTCTTTGGCTTTTGAATGTACTTGAATTGTGATTACTAATTGACCTTTATAAATGCTCATTATAACAGTCTTTTACTCATGGATTTTATCTTGGTCTCTGTCTGTGGATGTGTGAGATTTTGTTGTCTGCTCTGTTGACCTGTTTTTATTCTGCACTATGTCAGTAAAGCACTTTGGTCAGCTCATGTTGTTTTAAATGTGCTACAGAAATACATTTGACTTGACTTGACTAAAGTGACAAAAAAAAAGTGGAAAAAAATAAATAAAAAAATAAAAAAAATAAAACTAATAAAATAAAAAGTTATAGTAGTGGGGTTAATAGATTGAATGTTGGCCAGCAACGCTTACCGTAATCATACGGGTGCAAACAGCGGATGGGATATCCTTCTGGACTCCGTCTTGCTTCTTCAAGCCGCCTGGGAGTCACCGGTGCTCTGCAGAAGCTGCTTTCATCCGCGGCTCTTTCCAAACTCTCTCCTCGTAATGTGAAGTCCGTATCTACCGCATGAGAGAAGCGGTCTGCACTCTCCGGTGGAGCCGGTGACTGCCTCTGGGTCTCCGGCTCCACAGGAATCGGGCGTTTCCTAAAAGGAAGCCTTAAGGAAGACTTGTCCGCCGGTCGTTTGCGCGTAGCAGCACCGGTTTCTGAGCTTCTGATTGTGGCGCACCGGTTCTCCAACAAAGTGTCCGTACCTGTGCACGCTGGCGGTGCAGGTGAGCCTCCGCCGGTCACCTGTGCGTCTCTGCTGACGCGACCTCTGCAGTCCGGAGTCCTCGACCCGGCGCTCCCACCTCGCTCTCGGGTATTGGTGCGCAGATCCAGCGGCGCGGTGGCAACAACCGACTGGTGGTCACCGTTCATGGTCATGATCCTCGGCATCAACTGGGGATCTGAAGAAAGAAGTGTCAGGTGTGAAGAAAACTCTCTCAGTGACAGTGTGGTGGTGGTGGTGGTGGTGGTGGTGGTGGGATCAGTCCATCCAAAGTGGCCACTAGTGCGCTTTTCCCATCTCCATGCAATCAAATGGGTTTCCTTTTGTGTCACTGGTGTATTATAGATAAAGCCTTCAAAGTCTCTTATGCAAAACGTGTTTTCCGAAGAAGAGCCAATAGATAAAGTGTATCCCAGACGCACCTACATGTAACAACTGCAGGTATATAGTGCAGCAGCTGCACTCTCTATCATCTGCTTTTAATGAGTGCGGTGCTTTCGGTTTAAGGGGCCAATTGAGTGAAGGTGAAGGAGGGAAAGAGAAAACACACTTCTTCTCACTTGAATTCAAAAATATTTTCTGCATTTCCGACCTCCTTCTCTGACATCTGCCTGTTTTGCATGCAAAGTTCAAAACATCTAATGAAGCTGAATTTCTCGAGAAGTTCAAGGATCGATGCTTTTCTCGCTTCGGGTGCTCTGGGCACGTCGCTGCATGCATGTGCAAAATCTAAGTCATTGGCTCATACTGTAGCTTGGCATTTTGTTAACACTTTTACATTTTATTTCAAATTTTTTTTTTTCTCCCAAATTTTCTTTGCTTTGAATTGTGCAGTCATGTTAATAATAATAAAAGCTTAAAGATTAAATCTGAAGTCAGTATGTCAAACACCAAACTTTGTTATTTCCAAACTTTAATGCACTCTTATTGTTAACAGTTTGAAATTTTCCTTGAAATGTATCTTTTTCTTCTAAATTTTCTTTGCTTTGAATCATTCAGTCATGTTAATAATATTAAAAACTTAAAGGTTAAATTTGAAGTCAGTATGTCAAACGCCAAACTTTATTTCCAAACTTAGGAGCAGTTAACATACACACTTTCAAGTAACAATATGAGAACTAAGTATTTTTTCAAGTACAGTATAGCCTATTCATAGTGGTTCCTTGTTATAAAGTGTATTTCTTTCCTTTATTGCAAAAAGCCTAACAGACTTTCCCACTTTATAGATGAGAGTGCAACAAGTTTTTAACATGCAATATGCTGAATTGTTCAGTCATGTTAATAATAATAAAAGCTTAAAGATAAAATCTGAAGTCAGTATGTCAAACGCCAAACTGTGTTATTTCCAAACTTGAGGAGCAGTTAACATTATACAGTTTCAAGTAACAATATGAGAACTAAGTATTTTGTAAGTAGTCTATTCATAGTGGTTCCTTGTTATAAAGTGTATTTCTTTCCTTTATTGCAAAAAAGCCTAACAGACTTTCCCACTTTATAGATGACAGTGCAACAAGGAAACTGTTTTTTAACATGCAATGTGGTGAATAAATGATCATATAACATAATATATAACAATTGTAATGTGTTAGTATTCATATAAATGTTATTAGTGTAGTGTATTTGTATTTCGATGCTTTGTGCAACATTGTTTTTTGGAACTTTCATGCAAATAAAGCCACTTTGGATTTGAATATATTTCTGTTTTGACATTGGGCATATTACCATATGGCCGTTTTGATGCGTCAGATTGATGTAAAAATAGAAAAAGAGTAACAAAACAGAAAGGCTTTGAGAGGTGAACTCCCTCTCTGAACTTTTCTGTGCCCTCTTAATGATGTCACGGAAGGTTTTCTTTATGTTATTTTGTTCATGTTTCAGTGCCTGCTACATCAGCAGACAAAATGTTGATTTTCACACCTAAGTCTCATTACAGAACCGTCAATATTGTCTCAGTTGAGGTACATTACAGCTGTTCCATCAACATCTATAACTGACAACCTTCTGACATGATGGACTCACAAATGCTCAATTTTCTCATGTGAACTCATAACATTGTAAATAGACACGACAGGAAAGCCCAAGTAAGCCTAAAGCCTAACAATTCTAGCTTTTTTTAACACTCTGGTGTCATTTGGAGGACGCAGATTTTGCAAAATACAGTCCATCGACAGTTCATCTGTTGCCCCAGGTTGGTCACATGTCACATCGCTGCAGACTCAGAGCTGAACTTTTGCTCCTAAAAGCAGGAAAATGAAGAATTTAGAGAGAAGATGCGCTACCCAAACTGCCATGTTACCAGATCACAAACCCTTATACAAACCACATGTGCACACATAGCATGCATATGCACCAACAGACACAAATCACACCTCACATCCTTGTCTTTAATCTTATCCTACTCCACCCTCAGACCAGGGTCTGATTACCAGGGTCAATTTGGGACTTTCCTCTTTCCACTCAAGTGTGGAGCTGGCAACGGAAAGTCAAGCTCGGTGTCTAAAGTCCCTAAAACACCCTCACTCTATACACAAACAAGCTCTGCAGCTGTCAAGGCACTCAACCATCATGGTCTCTCCTGACATTAAGTATAGTATCATTGTTTAAGACATAAACGGGCCTACCTCTTTAACGACCTGTCTCATCCTGAACCCACATTTGACAGAGCTCATTATTTAATGAATGGGACACTGACCAAGGTTAATGATTGTACACATATACAGTAGTAAACAGAAAGATCCCCATAACCCTTTAATATTTAGGGGCTCTGTTCACTGAGATACTGCAGCATGATAAATGCAGAGTCGTCATCAGTGGCGCAGAGGTAAAATGAGGCCCTCTTGTGCCGGGAGAGTAAAGGTGCAATGAGACTCTGAACTAAGCGTTTAGAAATAAGAATTAAACTACTTTCAAACAATACAGAACAAAGTACTGTTCTCTTTGGCTGTTGTGTCAGTAGGGACCAGACAATATAGGATTTTATCGCAGATCACGATAAAAACACACAATAAGTTGATTCTGGTGAATTTCCATTATCGTGATAATCATGAATATCCTCACGAGTGACTTGAAAAAGCTGTTTAGCTCTCTATCATGTAGAGAAAATAAAAATAGAGCCTGATTTTAAAAAACTACAGGAATTATCTCAGATCTCAAAGTATGTTATGAATATTAAATAAATATTAAAAAGTCAAAATAAAAATATTTGTTTCTTAACATAATGTATATGGTTCAGTGATTCCAGTATGATTTAGTGCCATTTAAGAGTTTTAAGCATATGTTGATGATTATCGATTATTGATAATATCGTGAATTGCAATCATTTTGACTATGCACGATAGTTGTGACATGAAATTTTCATATCGTCCCATGCCTATACGTAAGTGGCTTTGATAATTGTCTTTTACAGCAGGTGGTGGGGCTGCAACATGCACAACTGGAGAACATCTAGCAAGTATCCTAGTTCTGATGAGTCATAAGATTTTAAAGTATTTTAAAGCATATACTGTATATGCTCTTTATAAATTAAGCTGGAAACTGATATTCAAATGGGTAAAATAATCAGATTTCAGTGACAACACTAACCTGGGTGAGCAGTGTTTGAGTTAGTGTCTCCCTCTTGTGGATGTTGAAGCAGGGCTTGTCAGTTTTCTCATTCTAACGGTGCAGATTGTATACCATAAAAGAGCGCGTCACAAAAGATACAAGAAATATTCAGGAAAAATGTATCCTTTTTACTCAAGGTATTTAAAAATATGCAAAAGCTGCCAAAGAACTTAACATCCAACTGAGCGGACTTAGGCCAAAGCACGCCCCCAACCCAACCTATCTGTGAGTGACCCTTAACAGGACCCTGTCCTTTAAGAAACATCTGAAAGGAAAGGTGAAAGGCTCCAAATGGGGGGGTAGCAGCCCCTACACTGTGCACCTCGGCGCTGGCCCGTTGCATAGTCTGCAGCAGTATACTGTGCCCTTGTCTGGTCTAGCTCACCCCATACACACCATGTGGATGCCCAGTTTAACACAACAATGCAAATCATAACCGGTACTATTCGCTCAACAACATTCCCCTGGCTCCCTGTCCTATCAAACATAACCCCCCCAAGTCGCACTTATTAAAAGGAGGCCCCAAAAGGTCAAAGAGTCCCCCATCTACCAATCTACAAGGACATCTTCAATCCACCTACTGTTTGTCTCCCATCTAGAACCATTTTGGGGGAAAAAATAAACCACCAGCCAACTTTACCACCCAATCTGCTTGGGAAAAGGAACGGGAGTCCAAGGATGTCCCGAACAAACATCTGGTGTCAGACCTACTCAACAGGTCCCTGGCACCAAACCTCCCAAGGAGACGGCAGTCAACCCTCAACAGATTCAGGACCGTACCATACTGTAGGTGGGGCCGCAGCCCAAGCCCACTGATGACTTCTGTTATTTTCAATATGTAGTATTTGTAGTAAATACTCTACTTGTAACTGTATTCAAAGTGAGATAGACACATAGGCCTATAGTTCATGCACAGGCACTAAATGATTGATGGAACACAATCAAATTTCGTTCTAACAAGACTTTTGTACAGCCGTGCTAGCATGCGGTGCTCAAAGCAAACATCAGCATGCTGACATATTCACAAAGACAATGCTAACAAACTGATGTTTAGCTAAATTGTTCCCCATGGTCACCTTCTTACTGCAGTTTAGTGTATTAGCATGCTAACTAGCTAATTACTGGCATAAGTACAGTCGAGGCTGGTGGAGATGTCATTAGTTTTGCAGATACACCTGGTCATAAACCAGAATATTTGACTAATTAAAATGTTGACCTGATGATGTCCTGAAGAAAAAGCTAAAGTAATCTTGGAGTACCAGAGTGTCCATGTCAGATATGGATAAAACAGACAGGGCCCTGCTGCTGTTATCTGAGGAGACATCCACCTACAGGTTAGACTAGCTGACATACAAACACCAGAAACTTGTTCATACATGTTCATAACAATAATTAGCTTCTTTTCCATGAAGTATTTCATTCCAAATCTTTGCCTACTTTAAAAAAAAGTTGATATAAATCTTAAATCAAATGCTTCGTTCAGTCATTCATGATTAGGCTACGTCCCCTGACATCATTAAAATAAGTTATAAGGAGTAATCGTGTACTTCCACGTGTGTGAAACAACAGTTTTGATCATTGACTTATTTCATTTATTTAGTTTACCAAAAAATGCAAAAATTGACTGGTTCTAGCTACTTAAATGTGAGAATTTGCTGCTTTTTTGTGTTTCGTATCATTGCAAATGGATAATTGGGTTTTGTTAATGCATTAGTATGCCAACATTTGCACTTAAAACAAATTGGCCTCCAGATGAGACTGAAGGGAATGTCATTAGTTTTTCAGGTATTTGATCATAAAACTAAAATCTTGGATGAATAAACATTTTGACCTGATGATGGCGATAAAGGAAAAGTTGAGGAATCGACGAAGTAATTTGGGTACAATTCATCCTGAGGGGGACATGAGACATTTCACTCAAAACCATAAATATCAACCCCGTGGTGGCGAAGAGGAAAAGTCAGGGGATCACCAAAGTCGTTAGGATTCATCCTCTGGGGACCATGAATGTCTGTACATCATTTTGTGGAAATCCATCCAAACAGTTTTTAAAATAGTTCAGTATGAAGCAAAGTGGTGGACTTTGCAGTAAGAATTTGGGTGAAATGCCAAACACATTAATTTAATCACACAGTAAACATTGTTCCCTACTGTGAAGTTTATGATTCTTTTTATATCCCAACAGTTAGAGTTGCTGAACTTTGAGCTTTCCTTTGAATAAACAGGCATCCTGTCTGTTAGTAAGTACCGGTAGTCTACCTGTCTATCCTGTCGCATTACGCAGGTCTTCTGCACTGCTTTCATTCGTAGTAAATGTTTAATTTTGAGTTCACACCTCCTTCTCTTTCCCCCTCCCATCTCTCTCTCTCTCTGCTTGCCTGCCCAAGAGAATAGAGCAAAGAAAATAAACCTGTTTGGCTGACTGCAACCAGGAAACCAATCAAAGGGTGCACCAAGAAAAGAGAGAGAAAGAGAGAGAGTGACACCAAGAAAGAGAAACAAAGAAGAAGCAGCCACATTTCAGCCAATGACAGAGAACATGTTTCCGCTGTGCTGTGAATAGTTGTCTCTGCTCTGTTGACCCTGACATGTGGGACTGCTGTGCTGCTGAGATGTGTGCATGATGAATATTGGTAAGTGTGCTAAATGGGGGGTTAAGAATGGCTGAATATGTAGGGGTGGAGAGAGTTTGGGTGGTAGAAGTTGAAACTGTTTCAAGGTTTGAGTCTCTTTCTTTGTTTTCAGTTCACTCTTTCTTGTGCTTGGCCTTTTGTGTTGTATTGCTGATGTTGTGGAAATCTTTAAAAAAGAAAAAAAAGAGCTTCTGTGTTACAGACTTTGTACTTTTGTATTTTTCTGAAGATCTGACTGAGGAGTGAGAGGCTACAAACGGACCGGAGTGGCTGTTTTGGGAGGAAATGCTATGCTTCGAGTGCATTTTTAGAGATGCCGTAATTGAACGTGCTATCCACTGCTGGATAATGTAATGCTGTTGGATTATTATTATATGGATCAAGGGTGGATGCTGTTTGAGGAGGCTAAGATGTGTGTTTTTCAGATGAAGCTGGGAAATCACAAAAATCACCGCATGGACAATAAATGGCAGCTTAAACACTCAAAAACTTGAGCCAGTCTGAATAGCTGCTCCTATTTTTGCTCTTAAACATTCACATATTCAAAAGAGAGCTTTCACATCTCACAACAAACAGTAGGACCATTATTATTTATTGTCACGCCCCCTTACATGGAGACAGACTGACATTTAAGGCTGGTTCACATCACTTCACAACAGCGTAGTGATGGCGGCAGCAGGTTCAGGAACCTCCCTGAGCTCACAGCCCCCTACCAGTGGGGAGCGGCGGCTGGTGGACAAGGCCCTCAAAAGACTGGAAAAGCTCCGTGAGCTGTGCACTAACCCCCGGCTGGGCCTGAGGAACAGTCCGCCATACCTGCCAGACTTGGTATCTGAGACGACGACACTTCTCACGCAGGTTTGGGAGCCCTACCGAGGCCCCAGGGCGGCAAGCAGTCAAGCGCCCCGTGGAGACGAGGCCAAGTACCTGAGGGTCCACGTCAGAAACCTGCTGGATAAGACGGACAGGGCTTTGCTGCTGTTTAAAGAGGGACGGGAGAAGATATTTGAGGAGACATCCAGCTTCAGGTAAGTGGGACCCTGGCTGACATCAATACACAAGATCGAAGTGTATGAAGTATTTCTATCTAAAATGCAATATATCATACTTAAAAAGGATTATATAAATCCTTTAATCAAATGCTTCATTCATTCATTTATTCATGACTACGTCCTTTGTCCACTGTCCTTTTTAACATAATTCACAATAATTAATTTCATAAGAGGCATGTACTGTCCTATGTTTCTTACTTGGAATACAAATTAAAAGAAAAAAACTAACCTATCAGTTCCTTGAGAGAACATTAATCAGCAAATATTTAGATAATTAATCATCTTAGTCATTTATATAACTGAAAAGGCCAAAAGGTGCTGCTTTCAGCTTCTTATATGGGAGAATTTATTGTTTTTCTTCGTTTTGTATCATTGTAAACTGAATATCTTTTGTTTCTTTTGGAAAAAACAAGACATCTGAAGACATCGTCTTGGGCTCTCAGAAGTTGTGATGGGCATTTTTCACTGTTTTTGGAGACTTTATAGACTAAATGATTAATTGATTAATCTACTAAATAATCTACAGATTAATCAATAATGAAAATAATTGTTAAGTGTAACCCAAAACTCATATTTGTCTATTTTTTAAGAGTTGGTACTCACTCATTTCTCAAAACATTTTTTGTTTTATTTTGGTCAGGTTTTGATATATCCGTGTCTGATTTCCGCCACCACCCTACTGCTCTAGAATGGACCGTTTGAATAAAACCAGGGCTCACAGCATTAAAACATTATAAGTTAGAAATTCAACAGCAACATTTCTTTCCAGAAACAGTGTCCCCGTAACTCTGGATAATTACTCTGTGGATTATCCAGAGTAAGATGAAAACGTTTTCTGGAAATATATTTATTTATTTACTGTCATTTAACCAGACAAGTCAATTGAGAACCAATTCTCATTTACAATGACGACCTGGTCAAGAGGCAGCGACAGAAGTCCATACAAGACATTAGAACATAGATACAACTAGTGCAACAAAACAACATCACAATATATACAGTACATACAACAATAGAGATCTATGTGCGGTGTTCCAGAGAAGTAAATTCAAAAGCCGGTGCCATGATCAGAAACTATTGCTTGAAATAAGTTATTAAAATAGAAACAGAATAGAAATAGATGTTGCTTTTGATTTTTGTTTTTTTGTTTTTTTTACATCTGTGAGCACCACAAATTTGATTCCATTCAAGCAAACAAAATGTACGAGACCTCGCAACCTGAACAAATAAACCCCAAACTATCTGCGTGGCCAGGTAACACCCGAGGTAACCGACCATTTTGTGTAGCGGTCGCCATTTTCTCTCCAACTCATCCAATTAAACCGAAAAACATTATCCTTTTCCAGATGATTTCCTCTTTGTAACCTGATCTTCTGTAAGACAAATAAACGGACTGCAGGGTCAGAAAGAGGTCACACATCCCTCAAATCTTTATCCGGCACCATGGGACCGGGGCTCTTTACTCAGCTCCTGCTCTTTAAAAAGTACGAGAATCCCAAAATAGTCTCCTATATTTACATGACTTAAAGAAAGAGTCCTAACTTAATACTTGAGAGTTACATCATTGAACACTAAATCAAATGAACTGAAATAACTATGTTACACCATCTATAGAAGTTTAATAAAATAACTCCCCCGGTTCCCACAAGTCAAATATAGACTTCACTGTGTGCCAGAGAGAAAAAATCACCACGTTCAATAAGCTTGCTGTTTGGCTAAAGTGGATATTTTGGAAGAGCTTAAAAAGAGTGACTTTTTTATTTGGGGTTTGGGCTGCATCTGCTGCTCCTGTTGAGACTACTAATGACAACGGTGGAAAAAGGGCCAAACCTGCATCTTTGTGATGCTAATGTGGAGGAAACTTGGCAAAAGCAACCGCAGTATGTGAGCAGCTTGGGAGAGAGACTGCCTGGCCTTGAACAGACATTTTTTGTTTCTATTTATGTCCATACAGTTGTAACTTGTATCCGTAACTTGTTTATACACAGATATCCTCTGCTTTTACTGTAACCTCTAACCTGCATGTGGCCTAAATCAGGACTGGACCTCTCTCTTCTATGCTTTCACTTGGATGAAGACATGCTATTTTTTTTCTTTCTATCTACCTACCTACCTACCTACCTACCTACCTACCTATCTACCTATCTACCTATCTATCTATCTATCTGTCTCTCCGTCTATCTATCTTTCAGTCGTCTATCTATCCGTCTGTCTGTCATCTATCTATCCGTCTGTCCGTCCATCTATCATTCTATCTATCTGTCGATCCGTCTGCCAATCTATCTATCCGTCCATCTATCTGTCCATCCGTCGGTCTGTCTATCTATCTGTCAGTCTACCTGTCTATCTATCTTTCTATCTGTCTGTCTGTCTGTCTATCCATCTGTCTGTCCGTCCGTCCGGCCATCTGTCTATCTATCTGTCTAATCAGATAAGGCCGTATTTAAAGGTTTATTGCGTCATCTTGCACACACAAGATACTGTAGCAGATGGCCTTCTCACCGCAGCCAGGTCCGCATGGGCAGCCATGTGGAAAATTCACATAGTGTTATGTGTAATGTGGCTTAGATGTCACGGCAAATTGTGTAAATATCATCTTTTGTACTTTTTAGAACGTCCTGCTACAATGTCCTCTTTTTTTTACAGCTTGTTATTCCAGACTCAGGCCACTAAGCTGCAGATACTCTGTATATTTATTATATAATAATACTTAACATTGACTGTAAAAATAATATAGTCTCATGAATATTTTAAGTGTGAAGTTAAAAACAGAAGTGAGATAAGGCTGACGGTGGAGGCAGACAGTGGAGGTTTTTAGCAGTTATTGTAAGGCTATTGTCTGTGACACACGGATGGCTTCGACCTCTTCTGAGGGGAACTTATGAAACACATGCAAATGTGCAGACTCCGTTAAACATGCAACAACTAGAACCGTGAACAGAAATGACGTAAGAAACACACATTCATGCATTAGTCAATTAATAATAGTTATAGATCAGTTTATGTTACCATTAAAGATTCAAATTCATCTCCACAAAGTTATACATTTCACATAAAAAACAATGTAACTGGCTACGCCCTAGAGCACTTCAGTTTGGGTTTAATTCTGACACTGACAAATATTTGACCAGCATTAATATTTTAGTGTACTCATCGTGTTCAGGGTGTGGTTTTTTAATGTTAATTTCAATCAAAATTTATAGTAATTACAACTTTTTAGCAAACAAACACTGATAATAGATCTCAGTGGATTTTAGGATGTAGATATTTGAATTTATAGAAATATGATCATTAATGTTTAAAGATAGCTTTAGGTTCTTGAAGCGTCAAAGCTATTATTGTATCATATTCTCCATACTGCGTGTATGACGAATAAAAGACTTCTTTCAGCGTGCAAGAGTTCAAACCTGATGGCCCGCAAGATCTATAAACGTTATTCTCTACTTCTGTGTGAGATCAGAAAGATTTGAAACGATCAGCGTATTTCACATCAAGCTTCTCCAGGTGCACCCATCAGGCTGATGACCAATTACACAATTACAGTAAATGACAATCAATCAACCAAACTACGGATTACCATAATGCAACACATCATCCGTGTAACATCTGCACTGGTGTGATAGCTCTAAATTTACCCTCCATCTTTCTTTTTCATGATATTTTTATATACGCGAGGCGAGCCAGAGCGAGAGATGTGGCTTACACATTTCCTCCCACGCTTCTCTCCCATCCTCAACACCATAGAGGTTTTCTTTTCCTCATTGAGGTGGAAAGACTATGACCACCACCCACATGGTTAATGTCTCTCTTATGAATGTTGGATGCCTGAACTGATCTGCAGAAGCTTTCCAGAAAAAGCATCAAAAAGGTCTAGCAAAAGAGAAGATAAGGCGTAATGAAGACGAGTACTCGTTACCAAATTCAATAGATATGACTGACTAGCATTGTTATATATTTAGGTGTACGTACATATCCTATATAGAATAGTACACTTTTAACTGCATTCGTGATAGAATACTGGTATTGCTGTAGTTTGTGTATTTTTAAATTAGTATATTTTTTTTTAAAATAAGGGAAAATATACAGTACATTAAAGCATATTGCAGTATTTTTGACATATTTTTTTTTACATATAGTGGAGCAGTCAAATTTATGTAAAAAAAAATCCTCCTTCACTCAAACATGTATTTTGTTTTGTTTGACCTTTGCAGAGCAGAAGGGACTCTTCAGTGAAGCAGAAAACATCTTTAAATATTTGCACATTGTTCATTGTTCAATGATGTAGAAGTAGTAGAAGTGCTGGAAGAATATTTAACTAGTTAATTGAACTTTTTTTGTGGAAAGAGTATTTTTTATGTATTGCGTAAAACCTGTCCGGAAAGGATCTTTAAAAGGTGCTAAATTCGAAATTCAGAGCATTTATATTGCCTCCACATGGCACTAAACATGGCGACGGCTGAGTCAGCAGCTTGCAGCTAACGGGGCTAATAGCGCTAACAGTTCTAACTCTGACAGAGCTAACAGTGTTAACCTGGAGGGGAACCGGAGGGTGGGTGCTGTGACGACGCCATTAGTCGGGATGGTGTTATCAGCTGTAACCTCCATATAAGAGCAGTGCAGAATGGCGGCCATGAGCAAGCCAGTGGGGCACGCTCACATGCACTAACATGCACTAAAAGGCACGCATGGCCATATCGTATAGAGAACCTTTAAAGATACATCAAAGACAAAATCAAACATTTTTACATCATACAGAAGTGTTATTGTTGTCAAAGAATGTCTTCTGCTGGAGTTACAGTAGATGAAATTGATTTTAAATGTAGCGTTTTGGTAGTTTTAATCCATTTTGAGTGTGAGATTACATGTTGGCAGAGAGACGTATAAGAGTATTTTAAAAGGTAAACTCAGGACTGAGAAATGCGCAAATTTAATTGTCAAAATATTAAAATCTAATTTATTAAATGACGCTAGAAAAGCTTAAAAAGAGAGCACAGTAAACGCTGCTAAAGACTGGCCTGAAGCGACACACTGGCCACTGGAACATTTTGTGGTATTTACAGACAAGCATGCTGCAGAGAGCATCCTGTTTGTAAGCTGGACTACCTGTTGTGTGTTTGCATGTGCGTGTGAAGCTATGGAAAGTAAGCAATGCTTGTTTGAACTGAAAAGAAGCAGTAGAGTAACAGATGTACAACAGTTAGAGCTATGTTTTATTTTGATCTTATTTCTTTTCATTTCTGCACAATCGATTCTTAACCAACTCCTAGTGTTTACCACAGTTGTCATAACTGAACATGCTTTCCTGGTTTGACACCCATGACTTCACACCACCTACATTGTAAGTCTTAACTCAGAGGTTGTGATACTTCATGTTATTATGTAAAACATTTTTTTTAAATGCTAGAGATAAACAAGATATAAAATAATAAAGACTAAAGATTTTTCTGCAGAAACAAATGTCTTTGACACTTTGAGCTGTAAGAATAAGGAGGTGTGCGAGATTAGGGTTATCAGTTTGAGGCAAATGAGTTATTGGCTCACAAGACGGGTTTATGTAGGCCTATTTGTATAATAGAATATATATATAGTTTCTTCTGCACCACAGGGCCGGAAAATATTGAAATGTCCAAGCAAAGAATACCCATTTCTATTTCTGCAACTGCAACTGAAAGTCCACTGCTGTTTTTCATTCTCAGGAGGAACTTGACCAAACTGTCTTTGCTGTTCAGCCACATGCTCTGGGAGCTGAGGGCCATGTTTCCAGGGGGCGGTTTTCAAGGTGACACCTACAGGGTGACTAAGACAGAGGCTGAGGAGTTTTGGATGCGTTCATTTGGAAACAAGTGAGTGTGGGGAGTTTTCATGACAAGAGAAAATATTTTTTGGGGGGGCGTGTTGTGTGTCTACATTACATGATAATGATGTGTCCTGACAGGTGTATAGTGCAGTGGAATACTTTCAAAGAGCAGCTGCGGAGTGTACACACATTTGAGGAGGGGATGGAGTCCATGGCTCTGAAGTCAACTATAGATCTCACCTGTAATGACCACATCTCTGTGTTTGAGTTTGACATCTTCACAAGACTATTTCAGGTAAGGTGAAATATTTCAGTCAAAGGTAATAGCTGATTACTTAAAGGAATTGTTTTTTGGTATTTTTGGTAAATTGCCCCTTTCTTGCCGAGAGTTAGATAAGAAGAAGGATACCTCGCTCATATCTTTACCCTAAATATGAAGCTACAGCTGGTTAGCTTAGGTTAACTTAGCATAAAGACTGTAAACAGGGGGAAAAAGCTAGCCTTTATCAGTCCATAGGGAACAAAACAAATACCCCCTACCAGCACCATTAAAGCTCTCTAATTACGATGTTGTTTAATGAGAGCACAAATGTAATTAAGTGTGAAAGCAACAAGTTTACAGGGGTTATGAGCCAAACTATTTCTTGGCTGGGCACAGTGATTTCCTGGAACCTCCGCTGGTTGCCTGGCAACCTCACGGTGATGACAAGGCTACAGGAAGTCACTGTGCTTAGCCAAGAAATAGGCTGCGTCCGAAATAGCATCGTATGCACTACATAACCAATATGTGTACTATTGTTCAACATACTTTTGTGCAAAGAAACAGTTTATCTTTTCGGACACAATGAGCTGTAATTTACAGCGCCATTTCCTGAGTGCCTCCTTGCCTGTTGGAGACGTGTAACCACGGTAATCCGTGCCAACCTCATGTGACCACAACTACGATTGAGTGAGAATCAAAAGTCTAAATTAATTGAAAATATATATTACGCCTAAAAAATTACTTACACTTAAATTTAAGTGTTATTGACCTTACAGAGCTGTTATGAACATTGTCGTCACTACCACATTGCATTGTGGGATATTTATGCCGTCGTAATGTCCAGCGCATCGGAAATGGTATGTAATTCACGTACTACTGGTTTCATACTAAGGTTTCGGACACACTAAAAAAATCTCATACTGTTTTAGCATACTAAATAGCGTGTTAGTATGGAATTTCTGACGCTGTCTATTTCTTGGCTAAGCATAGTGACTTCCTGGAACCTCTGCTGGTTGCCTGGCAACCTCACGGCGATGACAAGAGTGCAGGAAGTCATTGCGCTCGGCCAAGAAATAGTCCAGTAGAT
Organism: Sebastiscus tertius; assembly: GCA_916701665.1. Taxonomy (NCBI): domain Eukaryota; kingdom Metazoa; phylum Chordata; class Actinopteri; order Perciformes; family Sebastidae; genus Sebastiscus; species Sebastiscus tertius. Next base: position 14,455 of record CAKAOH010020966.1, on the reverse strand, counting down.
AATCCCTAAAAAAAACACAACCTGTCAGTCATTTTCACACTTCAGTTTTTGTACGATTCTCAAAAAACATGATATAATGTGTTAATTAGTGAGTTTAGGAGGCAGATTTTTACCTTTCCCCCTGTTTCCAGTCTTTATGCTAAGCTTAGCTAACTGGCTGTAGCTTCATATTTAGTGTACAGACCATAAGAAATAGAATTAGAATAGAACCGACATTGAACTATTTGTCGTGGTAATTTGACTTTAGTACAAATGAAAATGGCGATTGCTGTTAGTTGTTATGGTGACAACACCATAAAGTGTGTTGCTGAGCCGCTGAGCCGACAGCGAATGTAGTCACAGAGCCAAATCAACGTCTGTTAAGGCTAATTAATACTTTCTTTCTTACAGTGCTTACTTGTAAAATGGACAGGCGGCATAGCGGGGCCGCACGGACACACACACTAGACACTGACGCCTTTGTTTTACACGTCACGCCGGCATGACAAACATACATAGGCATCTTCTCATCTACAGCAATTCTTGGCATGACAGCGCATAAGCGTATTTCCCAAAATGTTCTTATTCTTTTAATGATGTTCTCATCCTCTCCTCTCCTTTTAGCCCTGGAGGTCACTCATAAGAAACTGGAACCAGCTAGCAGTGACTCATCCAGGCTACATGGCCTTCCTCACCTACGACCAGGTCATAGCTCGTCTGGAACACTACCTGCACAGACCTGGGAGGTGAGGACGAGCACGGCAACAAACTCTGACTGATGCACTTCCCAGAGAAGCTCATTCATGTCACACATATCTCAGAATAGCACTGTGGAGGTTGTTGAGTACTCAAGTTCAAATCTGGCAATTGATCTAAGTTGTAAGAAGTTAGGTCCTTGAAACAACACAGCACTCCAACTTCAAGTATCTGGCTATTCATTATGAAAAGTTCCAAAAAACGGTCAGGGGAAAGAGGCTTCATTTATTACTTTTCAATCTATTTTGAAGCACCTGGTATTTATATATCCGTCTAGTATTCAATAAATGTTCTTGTTATGTTAAGTAAAGCTCCATGAGAATATGCAAGGCCTATACTGTAGCATCAATATTATAGCTGTTTTAAGAATGAGAAGATTTCACTGAAATTAATTGCACAAATACAGTAAACAAAAAACTAAATATAGACCAACTGTATTTGCCAGACACTCATTGACACCTGAAAACAAAATAATGTCTAAGTGTGATTAACAAGGATCTCTTTCTCTCCTAGCTATATCTTCCGCCTGAGCTGCACAAGAATGGGCCAGTGGGCTATTGGCCATGTGACCACTGAAGGTGGTATCGTCCAGACCATCCCCCAGAATACACCTCTCTACCAGGCACTCATTCAGGGCTTCAAGGAATGCTGGTTAGGACAAAAACACACAGCTCTCTGCTTTATTTTTTTTGTTTGTGCCTTCTCTAAGTGCTGTGTTTCTGTGCCTGCAGCTACCTGTACCCAGACGGCCGTGATGTGAACCCCGACCTGACAGGCTTGTGTGAACCGGCCCAGAAGGGAAAAGTCAAAGTTTCAGAAGTAAGAGGATGCACTTCATACCTCTTTATCAATTTATCAAACTGCCAACAGCATCCTGAGGCTCCACCACTACAAAACATAGATCATATCCTGAGATGTTCTCTTATCGTTTTCTGTCTTGTCTACCCCTCCAACGCTGCCACTGTAACACCCAACAGGAGCAGTATGAGCTTTACTGTGACATCGGCAGCACCTTCCAGCTATGCAAGATCTGTGCAGAGAGGGATAAGGACACTCGTATCCGGCCCTGTGGACATCTCCTGTGCCAACCCTGCCTCACAGGCTGGCAGGTATGAACCCCCATCCACTTACTCATTATAGCCTAGTGTGCAGTATTTCAAAACACACGCTAATCTTCAGCCATTAAAGGTGCTAAATTCGAGATTGGGAGCATTTCTATTGCCTCCGCACAGTTCTCAACATGGCGAACATGCACTTACATGCACTAAAAGCCTGTGCGGTCGGCCCGGCTTTGTCAACAAAGCACGAAGCTAAGATAGCTAAGAAGCTAAGATATTCCTGTTCAAAGTTAAAGGTGCTAAATGCGAGATTGAGGGCATTTCTATTGCCTCCACACGGTTCTCAACATGGCGAGGGCTGAGCCAGCGGCTCTCAGCTAACGGTGCTAACAGTGAAAACAATGTCAACACTGCTGACAGAGCTAACTGAGGGGGAACCTGAGGGTGGGTGCTACACTTTTCCAACGCCCCCGTCGGTTGGACGGCGTTATCAGCTGTAACTGCCGTATAAGAGCAGTGCAGACCGGCGGCCTTGAGCTAGCCAGTGGGGCACGCTCACATGCATGAACACACTAAAAGCACGTGTGGCCGGCCTGGCGATGTCAACAAAGCACGGAGAGGCTCGGATTACAACATACACAGAGTGAGAGCGACTTCATTCTCTGCTCAGGTAGACATTACTCCTCTATAGCTTTACATAGCAGTTAGTTGTTTGCTGCTATATTAATGCAACTTTACTACGGACATGTTAAACCGAGGCAGATTGTTACCGTAACAGTTTTGTGTGTTCAGTGGAGTGAAACAGTCGATGTTGACTAAATTAGATTTATTTTTGTATGCCGACTTAAATAGCAACGGTCCCATGGTTTGGTTGATCAACAACCAAACAAGACTGTACAGTGCTGGTTATTTAAATGTGGTTTGGGGTTGATGTCAAAAATATGCACGTGTTTAACAAAGCATGAGTGACATTCAACTGCTTAGTTATATAAAATAACCCTCACAAATCAGTACCATGACTGATTTATTATTAGTCTGTTTAGATTTCAAACCAATAAACTCAAATTTCTCAGTATCTCCACATACATGTTTCATGAGACTTGTAGAATTGCTGAAAAATTCTCGTATCTCTGCAAAACTTTCCTCAATTAACTAAAGTTAAGTCTATAATGTAACTTCCATGTCATCCATGTGTTTCTATACCTGGATATTCCTATTAATGTGGAACTATTACATTGCCTTTATAAGGATGTTGAGACACTTATATCCCACTTCAGTTTTTACAGTGAAATCACATTACATCAGTCAGCCTTGTTGACACAAGTCAATATTTAAAGAGATATTCAGTACACCAGTGCTTGTAAATTGGGGCACATTGCTTCCACAAATGTGTCATCTCTCCAGTTCTCTCAGGCCACAAAAACAGCTGTCTACTCCACACTAAAAGCATCTTAAACCAATTATTTGCATGAGCAAATAGTGTGTTAACTTACCGGAAAGACAGACTCAACACTCGGTTCAAGCGTTCAAAAAGAAAAGGGCTGTGAAATGAACCATTACTATCAATGACAGATGCCGTGCAGTATGTAAACTGACAACTGTAAAATTGTAGACCGGGATATTGAGCCTGATCACATCTATATAAATATAGATAAATGGCACATAAATCCCAAAAGTCTGTCTGTAAATCAAAATTGAGCAATGATGCAATGGGGATTTCCCGACTTCCTACTTCCTCTTTTAATCACAGTGACACTGAAAACATCCAGTCAGAATTAAAGCTGCTGTTGGCAAATTACACCTTTGTGCTCTACTACTATTTCTTTCAGCCAGCCAGTAGCCTCCCATCTGTTCTGGGTATGTTTGCGTGTTTGCAAAGGTGCAGAGCAGCATGTCCTGACATTTGGGCTGATGACTTCCTGTGTGAGCACAGGCTCACATCCTCCTCAAACCGTATTGGTCACACATCCACTTCGAGAAAAAGTGTGTGTGAGAGAGAGTGAAGGGAAGAGAGAGAGACAGACAGACAGGAAAAGAAAATAGATATGCTTTGTGGACGTCAGACCACAATGGAAAAGTTGTAAGTTAGTCTAGATTGTGGTCAACCAAACTTCCTCTTTAACAGTAAGTTTACAAAACAATACAGACCTTCACAGGCACTTAAACTCTGAAGTAACTAAATCATAATTTCAAAGGCGTCTGCACACATTTGCAGCTGAACACCAAAATTATACCAAAGTTCTATTATAAGATTTTCAAAACAGTGTGGGCAGGTGAAAGAGTTTGAAATAGGCCAAATGATAGTTCAGTATATCAGTCAAACTGCAAAATTAGATAAGAGCAGCAATTTGAAAAATCCTGTCAACTACATGGACAAGTTGTATCTGCAAAGAGAATCGGTGGTCACAGGAATCAACAAAAACGTCATAAACCCAACAAATTCATCTTCATCTGCTTTAAACCTGGTGTTTCCACCTCCTTCATCTTTCGAAAAGCTGTTGCCTTTATACTTTGAAGTCCAACATATTCCACTACATACACTTCAAAAGACACAAAGCTGCTCTCAAGACAACGTGTGACAGTGGGTCTCTACATTCATATAGTGTTTCCATTACTCTGCCCTGCCATGACCTGCCGTTGATAACTATCTAGCAGAAGTCAGCTGGCCAGACCTGCCCCTACTGTCGCTGCGACATCAGAGGAACGGAGTCCATCGTCGTCGAGCCCTTCCAGCCAGGCAGCGGTCAGTGGGAGGAGGACAGTGAGGATGACGAAGAGGAGGCGGACCACGAGGACATTGAATTGGTGGTAAAGGAATTGGCCGCCCTGAGGAAGGTGTGTGAATACGTTTTTATATATGATATTTGGTGTGTTTAATTTCAGACACGCTAGCGGATAGCAATGTCAGTCTGTCCACCACTTTGGTCCAGACTGAAATAGTTCAACACCTATTGCATGGATTGCCATTAAGTTTGGTGGAGATATTTGCGGTCCTCAGAGGATGAACCCTACAGAATTTGTTGACCCCTTGACTTTTCCTGTAGCGCCACCATGAGGTTGATATTTGTGGTTTTGAGTGAAAAAACTACTGGATGAATAGACTGTATATAAGAAGTGGACGCAGTCACCCTGACGTCACCCATTGGTTTGTGGACTGCTGTTTTGAATCCTCGAGTTCGGCATTTTGGCCATCACCATTTAGTTTTTTTTGCAACCAGAAGTGACACGCCCTAAAGCATACCCTGCTTAATGGTCTATTTGACTCTAAATGGGACCATCATTTACTAAATGAACATCATGCTGTATTGAAGAAGACTTGAAACTAGTGGTTGAGACCATAAACTCATGTTTACAATGTTTACTGAGGTAATAAATCAAGTGAGAAGTAGGCCCATTTTCTCATAGACTTCTATACAATCAGACTTTTTCCTGCAACCAGAGGAGTCGCCCCCTGCTGGCTGTTAGAAAGAATACAAGTTTAAGACACTTCCTCACTGGCTTGCCCACTGGCACAAACATCTCCCTCAGGATTAACTTTTGATCTAGTGCCATCATCAGGGCAACATTTAACTTTGTGTTTAGAACTAATAAGCAGATGTTAATATGCTAATGTGCTAAATTAAGATGGTGAATGTGGTAAACATTATCTGCTAAACATCAGCATGTTAGAATTGTCATTTTGAGCATATTGACATTATCATTTAGCTCAAAGCACTGCTGTGGTACTACTAGCATGTCTGCAGACTCTTCTTATTTTTATGCATTTGTCTCTGTCTGCATTCAGTCTGTGAGTACAAGCTTGTAGTTCAGTGATTTAGCAGGAATTGTATCTGTTTACAACGTGCATGCAACTCCTCCAGGTTTCTTGTCACCTTAAGGTAATGCTCTTCAATGAAGAAATGACATTTTATTAATTCCCCACTGACTGCCTACATTTTTCTCTCAATAGTTCTCAAGTTTGGATTACCAGGTTCCCAGGTCTGACCACCTCAACGCTCCACCTCTGCCCCCTAAACACAGCACCATCCCACGCTGTGCATCTCCCTCCTACCTGTCCCAGACCTCTGAAACCAAGACTCTGGACAAACCCTTTCAATCCCGTTCAGTAAGTTCCCACAGACACTCAAGCTATTTACATATTGTTGCTATATTACTTCTTGGCAGTTTGATGATGTGATGTGCTAAATGTCTCCCTTCCTCGCAGACAAACTCTGAGGAATGTTAATTCATGCACAGTATTGCAAAGACTCACCAACTGTAGTGCGAACATGTGCAGTAATGAAAGTGATGAATTACATTTACTCTCGTTACTGTAACCAAGTCGTATTTTTGTGTACTTTTTAATCTCAAGTATTGTACTTACCTACATCCCTCGTAGTAGCCGATGGAAGCATAATCTTTGTGATGTGTTTCCTCTCTTCAGCAGGCTCGCAGTGGCGTTGAAGCACGTAGGAGACACAAAAAACAGACAAACATGAATAGGTGAGCTGGTTTAAAGCAGAGCAGTAAAGGAAGAAAATGTGTTTGTTGTCTACATGCATACTAGAAACCTTCAGGGGGCTAATTTTGGGCATGCTGCTAGAACTTCACAGTTACTTCTTCTTCTTCTACTAAGATAAAGATCTTGAAATTGTAGCTTTATTTATAGTCTGCTGGTAAAATCTATTCCAATTTTCTATAAGGGAACTAAGAGAAGAAGTTTCCATCAAGTTACTGTAACTTCAAACAGGTGTTCAACATAATGCTGGCAACACTGTAGATTAATTTAAATACCCAAATCAACTGTGCAAAGACTTAATGTGCAGATTGCACTGATTGTGCAGTTTGGTTTGTGGTTGTTATGTCTTTGTTGACTTAATCTGTATGCATATGTCTCCATGTATTTATTAGTCTATACAATAAAAACCTTATTGTAAAAAAACAAACAAAAAAAACAGACTGTTGCTAACTTCCAGATTCCTATTATTTTAAACAGCTAAACACAAATATGAAGATTATTACAATTAGTCAAAATATTTACTTTGCTAGCTGATTGTAAGGCAGGGAGGTAATTAAGACTCTGAATGTTTCTTTATTGGTCATTTTAGTTTGTTTGTTTGTGTTTAATTTCCTAATTTGATTAGGATATTATGATCTCCACCAGGTGATTGACAGCTGAGACTCACTGCAACAAATCACTATTTATCACCTGAGCCTGCATGTAATGTTTGCAGTGTTAATAATCATCAGTAAAGAAAATCATGCCACAGACATATGGTGAAAAGTTGATTCAGTTATTCACCTATATTTCCATTTCATGTTGTTCTGTTTTAAGCAGCGCTGAATTCCTCACAGAAGGAAAGTTTTCGTCTTCCTCTCAGGATGTCGAATGTAAGTTATGACATTTTACAACATTGTGTCCTGAACTGTGCACATACAGCGTTGAAACTAAATAGACCGGAGAATATCATACACTATGCAGATTACAGTAACGCTATCCTAAAAATGTAAAAGGTTATAAACCAGTGGTTCCCAAACTGTTTCTCTCAAGCTTTCCTTTAGAAACCAATTAAAAAATGTCAAACCTCCCCAGATGCAGAAGTTGATATACTGGGAACACTAGTAAGAAAAGAAGCCCAGTTGAATTGTTATTGATATAATATTACCAAGACTGTGAACGACATGTTTCTTTTCATTGATGTTTCTCATTCTGTTCTTCTATGCAAATTAATCTTTTCTTCCCTCTAAAAAGTCTGTCCAGACTGTCCTGTACTTTACATGCTGTTATGCTTTCTGAATTAATCTTGCCATCATGAAGCATCTAGTTATTTTATTGCTCCCAAATGAATCCCATTCATAGACCCTTTCACAGCAGACATTTTGACATGTCATTGCAGAAAAGCAGAAGTGGAACTAATAACAATAATGCTGGCTCAGTTACAGCTATTATTATTGCAATGCAGTGATTAATAATGCAATTAGTGTCATCTTTGTTTGACAGGTCAAAATGTTTGCTATGACAAAAACTTTAGTTTCACTCCCAGTTTTTTACCCTTACATCATGACCGCCCTGCAGTGGCTCACTCTACAGCTTTCTTTTATTAGTTTATTTAACAGGGGAAGTGCACATTAATAAAAATAGCTGTAAATGCACCAGTTAGCCAAGAGGCTATTTTCTCGTCTGTAGTCCCTGGATAGATGTTTAAAAGTCACGCTGACGCCATCTTCTCATCTCCAGTCAAAAGTTATGACTCAACACTTCATTAGTAACCCACAATCTAATATTAGTCTCATGCTATTATTTCATTCATCTAAAAAGATCAATCTAATTTTAAAATAAAACATATTAGCAGAGCCAGACATTTTAGTAGGGCTGCAACTAACCATTATTTTCATTTTCAATTAATCTGTTGATTATTTTTTTTCGATTATTGATTAGTTGTTTGGTCTATCAAATGTCAGAAAATGGTGAAAATTGTTGATCAGTGTTTCCCAAAGCCCAATATGAGGTCCTCAAAATATTCACATTTAAGAAGCTAGAATCAGAGTTTTGGCTTTTCTTAATAAAATGATACAAACCGATGAATCGATTATCAAAATAGTTACCGAATAATTTAATAGTTGACAACTAATTCACTAATCGTTGCAGCTCTACATTTAAGTATGACCTCTTTCTGCGTTTGTGTGTAGGTGGAGCAGCATGGATCGGACCCTCGAGCCCCGTCAAACAGAGACGAAGACGTAAAGAGAAGGAGGAATGGGACAAATGTGACCTTGGAGATGTGACGAGAAGAATGTCGTCCTGACAGAAAACTGCCGCAAAATAAAGACTCTTTTACTAAAGCGAGATATACTTGGCGACTAAAATATCTGCATTTCAGAAATCAGTCCTCGGTGAATGTAAAAATAGTTTCTGGTGTCATGTTTAACTGTAAATGACCGTGTGTCAGCTGCACTGCTGAAGTTGTGATGGCACTGACAGGAAAATTGCTTACTGAGGCCTCCTACTGTTCAATAATCACACTGCCATTATCTCCACAGTAGGTTCAGTACTGACTCTTTATAATTAAACTCTCCATGAAGTATTATAAATAAATGAAATGGCTTGATATTTGAAAATGTAATTACCGGTATATGAACAAATGAAGGAGGCAATCACATATCTAGAGTGAATATATGAAACAATAGAAATATGCTACCTTGTCATTTAACCCATACCATAAATGTGTTATTATGAATAAATTATGTGAGTAAATAAATGCTTCTATATAACTCCATCAAACAGTCTTATATGGTATTAAAACGAAACAAATAAATGTGTGTCTGACACATACTTGAACTTCTAAGTAGTTTGATTTGGTATTTTTTTTTCCCATTATGGAAATGAACAGAAAAATAAAAAATAAATATACACCAAGTGGTTTTATTTTGTTTTCCACGTTCGGGCACATGTGTGTTGAGTCTGGATATACGAGTGAGAAAACTTCAAAGGCACCAGAGAAAGAGAAAAATAAAAGTCAGGGCTGTAAAAGAAAATAGGATTGAGGAGAACCAGTGGGGGAAGTGAAGAGAGATAAAGTGAAAAATGGGTAATTTCTTCAGGGGTTTGCTGCCAGGGTTTCTTCAATCCAGTGGAGGAACTCACACACTTTGACGTAGACTCCGGGGTAGTTTGGCAGAGCACATCCCTGACCCCATGACACCAGGCCGTGGACCTCTCCGGCACACACCAGAGGGCTGCCGGAGTCGCCCTGACAAACACAGAGGGAGTGAATGTGAGCATGTGATTAATTCTTACACACACACACACACACACACACACACACACACACACACACACACACACACACACACACACACACACACACACACACACACACACACACACAGAGCTGTGAGTTGGCAGCATTTACTGTAAAACTCACATTGCATGCGTCTCTGCCTCCATCCATGAATCCGGCACACACCATCCTGGGTGAGATCATGTTAGGATAGGCGTTCTTACAGTCCTGGTCGTCCACTATGGGCACGTCCAAACACTGCAGAAGGGTGGGCATGACCACTGTAACAGACAGAACAGAGATAGTCATAGAAACCTTTCGCTGAAATAATTTGACATGGAAACTGGCTTATTCTATATTTTTGTTACTGTCAATAAATCCCATGAAAAAAGACAACAACGTATTCTTCCATTTCTCAATACTTTCCCACTTCCCCAGCTTGTCTGTGACTCTCAGTCCCAAGCCCATTTGTTCCTACCTTCCTAGTTTAGCTACATACAGTAGTACTAACCCAAACTGTCAATCACAAGGTAGCCACCCCCTAAAGCATCCCCTGCTTTATGGTCTAATTGACTCTAAATGGGACCATCATTTACTAAATGAACATCATGCTGTATTGAAGAAGACTTGAAACTAGCAATTGAGACCATAAACTCATGTTTACAATGTTTACTGAGGTAATAAATCAAGTGAGAAGTAGGGTAATTTTCTCATAGACTTCTATACAATCAGACTTTTTTTTGTAACCAGAGGAGTCGCCCCCTGCTGGCTATTAGAGAGAATGCAAGTTTAAGGCACTTCAGCATTGGCACTTCTCTGACCCGGAGGTTGCCTACTGATAACAACAGGTCACAAATGTATACATTCATTTTTTTTTAAAGGGTAAAGAATTTCCTAAAACAGCTGGACACTATTGGTGTTTTGCAAAAGTTACTCAACTATTATCAGTTGCAAATTAATACACATTTGGTTCTCTAGTGGGTATTTACTGTATGGCAGCTAGACGGTGTATGTGAGGTGAGCTACAGGGTAAACTACAGTGCTCATCGTAATAAAGGAACAAGTCACTGACCCGGTACAACAGTGTGGTTCAGTGATGCCTCAGTTTCAGCAGTCCGCTGCTGGTTTTGAGCTTTTCATGGGATTTGTTGACCATAAGAAAAATATAGACTCTGACCAGACCTATCTTTTAAAGCTGCTATGTGTTTATTTCTATATGTGTAATTTGAAAATGGTTAACTTTGACACTGACCAGTGGAAGCCTAGATAAAAACAAAAAATGTTGTTGAGCTGTACAATTTAAAACATTATAATCAACTCACCTTCGCCCCCGAGGGCAGTGTTTCCCCAGCCAGACACAGAGCAGGGGAGCCCCCCCATTGGGCACCCTGTGGGCAATGGGATTGGTGCGACTGCGTCGGTCACCTCCACTGGGTGGAAGAGCTTGATCAGCATGATGTCAAAATCCAGAGTCTGGTAGTCATAACTGCACACAGAAAAAAATATAAAATAACCTTTAGACTTTAGCTGTTTCTCTGCACTGAATGAATCAATCAGATAAGAATGAAATTCAGCAAAGGTTTTTTCAATTTTCACTCACCTAGGGTGCCAGATGATGTTTTCGGTCTTCATGAGCTGCTCTGTACCCTCGAACACTCGCAGATCGTGTTCTCCCAGCATGATCTGCATGGAATAGGGACTGAGAGAGAAGGAGGGGAAATATATGAGAAAAATGTTGAAGCAGAAAAAGCTTTCAGTAATTCTGTCTCAATCTCTCCATTTTCTCCAAGACTACACTCTTCCACATATGCTTCTAGATTGAAAATCATTAGTCCTCCAGATTATTTTTCGTATTTGTTAGGGCTGTCAAAGTTAACGCAATAATAACGCCACTAATTTCTTTAACGCAACTTGCAATTTTTAGGTTGTAGCAGGCTCAGATTTTAAAGGTTAGGGATAAAACTGGCATGGCCATTTTCAAAGGGGTCCCTTGACCTCTGACCTCAAGATATGTGAATGAAAATGGGTTCTATGGGTACCCACGAGTCTCCCCTTTACAGACTTATGCTTGTGATTATCACTTTATAATAATCACAAGCAGTTTGGGCAAGTCATAGTCAAGTCAGCACACTGACAGCTGTTGTTGCCTGTTGGGCTTCAGTTTGCCATGTTATGATTTGAGCATATGTTTTACGCTAAATGCAGTACCTGTGAGGGTTTCTGGACAATATTTGTCATTGTTTTGTGTTGTTAATAAATTTCCAATAATAAATATATACATACATTTGCATAAAGCAGCATATTTTCCCACTCATGTTGATAAGAGTATTAAATACTTGACAATCTCCCTTTAAGGTACATTTTGAATAGATACAAAATGAGCGATTAATTTGCAATTAATCACAATTAACTATGGACAATCAAGCAATTAAATATTTTAAATCAATTGACAGCCCTAGTATTTATTTTTATCTCAAAGGAAAAAAATCAAGCAAGACACGTGGCAAAAAAAAAAAAAATACGAGAATAACACATATCATATTTGAATGTAATCTTTCCTCCATTGATGCATACTTACTTGTACCAACAATGAGCGACGGAGAGCACCCACTGATTGTTGATGAGCACCCCACCACAGAAGTGGTAACCGTAGTTGAGGGAGGCCATGTATGGACGAGAGTGAGGATAACACTCCCACCCGCCAATGATCCTTCCATCTTCACGGGGAACTGCCGCTGTCACACACACACAGAAAGAGACACATTTGTGCTAAAGTTATCTTTATCCACAACTTTCCATCATATTTTTTAAATTGCTGACATTACAGTACACATATATGGCTGTGTAAGTGCTCTCATATGTGTAAGTATGTATGCATGTATGTATTTCTGTCTTTCTTTACCAGCAGCTCCGATCAACAGCAGCAGAGCCAGCAGTCTCATGGTGTCAGGTGAATGATCAGAAGACACCTGGATACACCCCGGCTCATTTTTATATCCCACCAGCCCCGTTGTGCTCGTTCTCCCCCTCGTCCTCCTCTCCTCCCTCTTTCCGTTGACCCCATCTGCATCCTCACAGTCTTGGCACTAATAAGTGTCAACCCAAATCTACTCTCTTATCGTGCTCCTATTTTTGTGTATGCCCACTTCTGCCCCATCGTAGCTCACCTCCTGTGGTTATGTCATCTGTGCCCCTCATTTGTGGACCAAGGTCTCCACACATTTAACACCTGCTTATGGTTCTCACATGGGTCACTTATTGTTGGCAAGCTGCTATATCAAACACTGAAAACGGTTATAAAACCTTCTAGGTTTGGGCCACTATAGAAAGAAAATTACAGCAATAACTTTTGTTTTTAAACCAAGAGACTATATTGGCAAATATTTCATAAAACATAGTTTGGTTGAAAAAACAAATGGATAAATAATTGTGCTGCCTTCTGGCTCCACCTTGGGTTACCCTTGAATAAAAGCCAAGAGAGGTGAGAAAGAAATCATCTGTCGTCTCTGAAGCAGAAAACTGAATCAACATGTTTTTCTGTTTCTGTGTCAGATAGCTATCAGCAGCCTTTAAGCTCTAATGAGTGCAGATGAAATCATTCTATTCTATTGTCTTCAACCAATATGTAATAACTAGGGCTGTCGAAATTCATTTTAATGCCACTTTAACGCATTAACACAACTTGCGATATTTTTAAGTTGTAGTGGGCTCAGTTTTAAAGCTAGAGTGAAGATACTGGCATCATATGAAACTAGAAAAACCTAAGGAATCCATTGGTTGTATAACGCTCCAAACTTGCGCTAAATTTTGGTGAGGAAAACCTGTCATGGCCATTTTCAAAGGGGTCCTTTGACCTCTGACCTCAAGATATGGCAATGAAAATGGGTTCTATGAGTACCCACGAGTCAGCACACTGACACACTGACAGCTGTTGTTGCCTGTTGGGCAACAATTCAACAGCAGCAGTTAAAGGTACAACTGAAACAGTTTAATTTAAGCTCATCTATAAAAATGAGGAAAAATCCTATCACAAATGTCACCGTTAACTAAGAAAATACGGTACATACTAGATTCTAAATCCTTCGAAACACTGTGTGGATTTTGAATCTTCAGACTGCACCTGTTCTGCTTAATCCTCCACAAATATTCATGTGATGATTCATCACACTTTAATCGTGTGACTTTGCAGCCTACCTCAGGTTGACTCAAACTCTACCAACAGCAGATCTGCACTGAATTTTAACCCAGATATCAGGTTAACTGACTGGCTGAGAACTGATAATGTTTGATTATTACATAGTCAGTTAGTATTAATTATCAACATCCATTTTCACTGTAACAATGTTATAAAGACATCAGATTACTTTTAAGACAATGACACTCAAACCTAAAAAAATAGGGCTGTCAAATACACAAATTTGTTTTAACGCCATTCATTTCTTTAACGCATCTTGCACTTTTTAATTAACGTCATAAAAATCCATCGGGCCCGGCCAATATTTGAACTTTCGGAGGTTGTAGCAGGCTCAGTTTTATAATACTGACATCATATGAAACTAGAAAAGCAAACTTGCGCTAAATTTTGGCGAAAAACTGGCATGGCCATTTTCAAAGGGGTCCCTTGACCCTTGACCTCTGACCTATGAGAATGAAAATGGGTTCTGTGGGTACCCACAAGTCTCCCCTTTACAGACATGTCCACTTTATGATAATCACATGCAGTTTTGGGGAAAGTCATAGTCAAGTCAGCACACTGACACACTGACAGGTGTTGTTGCCTGTTGGGCTTGAGTTTGCCATGTTATGATTTGATAATATTTTGTATGCTAAATGCAGTACCTGTGAGGATTTCTGGACAATATTTGTCATTGTTTTATGTTGTTAATTGATTTACAGTCACAA
>CAKAOH010020965.1:18992-63091 GCA_916701665.1 Sebastiscus tertius | reverse complement strand
TTACTTAATACAAACAGTGGGTCAGTTTTGTTTCCGTGTTGTGATAGCTAACATTAATAATTCAAACATATATTTTAAATATATTGGCAGATGTGTTTTGTCAATGTATTTCAAATTAAAAGAGGGTAAAACAAATGTAAAAATGAATTGTATGTTTAACGTATCTCAAAATTCCCACGCTTTTCCTTTATCCACCTGCAGTAGATGGTGTGTCCTTGAATGCATCATTAAACAACTCACCTAACGTTAATGTTTGTTTTTCCTGTAGTAATTCAGAATATGCTTCAAAATTGAAAAGAAATGACAACATTCATTTAAAAAATATATTTTAAGTATATTGTCAATGTATTTCAAATTAAAAAAAGGACAACAAAAATGTCAAAATTAATTGTGTGTTTAATGTGTATAATTATTCCCACGCTTTTTCTCCATCCACCTGCAGTAGATGGTGTGTCCTTGAATGCAGCATTAGCTAGCTTATCCGCTATATTCCCTCTTTCCCTCTCTCTCTCTCTGTCTGTCTGACAGGTTCCTTGTTACCACACAAATAAAGAGCATTATGTGATAAATGTTCACCTACCTCCGTGTCCTGCTCCAGAGTAAACTATTGGCTTGCAGCCACCACCTCGATATAAGAGAAATAGATGTGTTTTCCTGCCTGGTATTGAGGCAGTTGGAGGCTCCAGATATTGGGAACCTTTCAGAGGAACTTATCCGGTAAACATCACCGATATAAACGTCATATCATCACAAAACTCCTCCGACGTTGACAGCGAGCTAACCCGAAATATTTTAAATTATTTTCCTGTCTTCATTTGTACCCTTTGACCTCGAAATGTGTCGTTTTTATCGCTATAAAATATATAAAATAAGCAGCAGCGCCGCCGACGGCTCCTCATCAGACGCTCGAGCTGGCCACGCAACGGCGTCGTATTTGATTGACGTTTGGCAAGAACCAATCAGTGACGTAGAAAAGGGAGCTGTGGTTTCACATTGGCCAATCAGATGTGGACTATGATGAGAGTGACATGTGTATCAGCCAATGAGAAGCTCTGAACCCGCCACCCGCCCCTGAGGGGTGTGTTCCAGGAAGGCAGGTTCATTTTTGCAGCTATGAAAGACAACAGTAGTTTTTGTTACATAATTTTATTGGTTATGCTTAGTGCAAACCCTTACTAAAAAAAAAATATTATTATGATTTTAGAATCATATTACACAAACAACACTAAAATAATTTGTTCCTTCACACATAAATGCCATATGAACTACAAGAGGGTATCTGAGGTCAATAAAAGGTCACATTGTGATCAAAACTACATAATGCATGTTTTTTTAATTGCTGTAGTTGACCAAGAGACATTTATAGCTTACCGTGCATCCTTAAGGCTCATCGCAAATTGTAAAGCTCTGACTCACCACTGTGAGTTGTACTCTCGGGTGGGATGGCCTGCACTGGCAACCCTTATAGGCTCTCCCATTGGTACATCCTTATATATAAGGTGATTCTGGGTCTGCTCCCAGGATACTTAAGTGTTTTTATTACACAAAAAAATTGTGGACAGAATTCACTGTGTTCACAGGACCTCTTTGTGCTCTCTGTCCCAAAAGCTCGGACAAAAATTGGAGAAAGGGCTATTGCATATTCTGCACCCTCAGCCTGGAATTTGCTCCAAAATGACCTAAAAAGCAAGGAGCAGGTATCATTAAATACTTTTAAATCTAAAATGAAGGCTTTAGAAGCAGACTCTATGGCATGCCAATGTTTTTAGCTCCCTTGTTTTACAGCTGACTCCCACAAAAGTTCCTTTTTGTCCCCTCATTTATCTTTAGATAGTTCTCTTTTAATGCAAAGTTTAGTGCTTTTAGTGTTTGTGAATTGTATTTTATCTCTATTTGTGTCTGCAACTTTGTGTTCTTGCTGCTGACCGTCTTGGCCAGGTCTCTTAACCTCAATGGGACTAACCTGGTTAAATAAAGGTTAAATAAAAAAATAGAAGAATAGATTCATTCAACACATATCACTGCTATACAAATACAAAACTGTAATCTATACCCATAAACCTTTTCTAGGACTACTTTCACCCACTGACAATACAAGAGATAAGACCCCATAAAAGATAATATACAAATAAAATCATGATAGAGTGCCACAGACAGACAGACTACAGCTATATTTCTGGGAATATTTTGAGATATATTAACATGGCCAAGATCTGAGACCTTTGGTTGGAACATTTCAAGATGACTGTAGCAGCTTGTTTTGGCCAAAAAATACGTCAAACATTGTTCATTGTTTAAACTAGACACTGGAGATTATATTTTCACATGAGAAATTCCACAGGAAACTGACTTGTTTCCTCCAATCATCTAAAAAAAGGATTCTTAGAAATGCATTCACCCTATCTGGACTTTTTATTTCCTTGCTCACTTGTGTCTACGTATATGTCAAAGGTCTATAGGACAAAGAACAGGTGTATGCAGTAAATAAAACTGACAACAACAAACTTGTGTTTTATCAAAACACAGCGAAAAAGCAGGCTGGTTTCTCTGCCATAAGTCTCCTTATTTGGACGGTTGAGTGTTTTTACTGTCAGAGCTGTGATGTCAACATGCACAGAGGTGGGTGTTACTCTGTTAACACGTCTGGGTGTGGTGTCCAGCGGACAAGGCTGTTTTTATATTTCTTGCATCAATGGGGCCCACTGAGCTGTGATACAGCACCTATATTTAGATTTGGGGCTATAAACTCTCTGGCCTGCAGCCGGAGCTCGGATAAGTTCCCACTGAAATGGACTCACATCCACATTTTGATTTGAATGAAATTAAGACCACATGACTTCTGCTTTTGTGTGATAACATTGAAACTACAGTTATTTGCAGATATTATCAACAGTTCGGTTTCCTATTCAGACTGTTTATAAGATTGTCAGAGGAAGCCGAAGATGCTATTTTATCGGATTTAAAAGAAATCACATAAAAATAAACATTTAATTGGTGGTGCATTATTCTATTCTATAAATGAGTTTGGCACCACCAAAGTCCTCTAAGGCTGCTTGGGCTTTAGAAAACTGATATAGAAAGATATTTTTCTTATTTTTAGAGACTTTATAAAAAAGATTATGAGAGCTTCATGCAATTTAAGGTTTCAGTGTTCAAGGTTAATTTACTGTTATTATCAATAAAATGCAATTGTAGTCCCATTTTGCTACATAAGAAAACACAAAAAAGCAAAACTATTTACTTATGAAATCCTCTCAAACATCATGAAATATACTAAAACCAGAGCTCAGTTCCTCAAATCATTTTTGAGGTTTTATCATGTGCAGAACAGAACCAGCAATTTAAAAAGCAGAAGTGAGGTCATGTTGAAAATGACATCATTTTAACAACATTCAGGAAATGCGCCGAGTGCATCATTCATCAGATCATTTTATAGACTATTTTCTGCTAAGTCATGATAATTCTTTGATGAACTACGTAGAGCTATTGTAGCACGAAAAGAAACAGCAATTTAGGACAGACACTGACCAATAAATAGCTGTTTATGATTAAGGACTGACAAGGACTATAACAGAAACAAGTTGCATGCATTTTAGATATGAATTTAATAATTTTTCATATCAATATGATGAGAGGAACATCGCTTGTGAGCCCTCACTGCAGCAATAAACACTTCTTGTTCTGGAGATAAAAATGCTTCCTCTATTGTTTTCCAAGAAAAAAAATGTATGAAAACGTCAAACTAATAATCTTTTAAAGATACAGACAGTTTGAACAAATGAAATCTCCAAAGTGTTTGTTAAACTTTATTAAAAAAAGACTTCAGAGTTACTGTGAGCTGAGTGGGTTTGTTAACTGGTCTGAAGAGTGGTGAGAGGTTTTTCAGCGAGGATACTCCAAAACAAGAATTTCAACCATTTCATTCATAAATATCTACAAAAACAGACTTAATCAATATACAACACAGACATAAAACATAAAAAAAACATGACCATTTACACAGAAGTATTTTTCAGTGTGTGTTTGCCTTGGCTGCTGTCAGACAATAACATTGCAATTAAGCAATCAAATGATATTTCATTGACCGAATGCCAACTCACATTTCCTTTACAGACATATTGTTGGGTGTTTTGAGGCTTGCAGGTGACGTCTGAGGGTAAAAATAAAGAGTCAAAATGAGGGGGGAAATTGTCCAGGACTGCATTGAGTACGTTGCGGGTCAGGATTCAGCTGGCGAGGGCTGGCCTGGTGCTCCGTTGCGGGTGCGGAGCTGAGACTGGGCGATGTCAGCCAGGGCGCTCTGGATCTTCTCCAGCAGCATATCGCCGCGGTAAACCACCTCCTCCAGACGAGCTGCCGCGTCATGGTTCTCCTCCTCCAGCTGCCGCAGACTGGCCGCCTGACGGGAAGTCACAGACGGTCACATTCACTTACAATCAAATGTTTTTGTGCATCAAATGACTGATGTGAGAGTATATATATATATATATACAGCAATCAGCTATAACATTAGGACAGAATGGACACCCTGACCGATCTGCAGCTACGCAGCCCCAAACAAACAAACTGCGATGCGCTGCGTGTTCTGACACCTTTCTATCGGAACCAGCATTGACTTTTTCAGCAATCTGAGCTTCAGTAGCCCTTCTATTGGATCGGACAACACGGGCTGGCCTTCGCTCCCCACGTGCATCAATGAGCCTCGGGTCTGACCCTGTTGCAGGTTCACCTTCCTTGGACCACTTTTGGTACGTAGGTCGTGACCACTGCAGACCGGGAACATCCCACAAGAGCTGCAGTTCTGGAGATGCTCTGACCCGGTCGTCTAGCCGTCACTATTTGGCCCTTGTCAAATTCGCTCACATCCTTACGCTTGCCCATTTTTTCTGCTTCCAACACATCAACTTCAAGGACAAAATGTTCACTTGCTGCCTAATATATCCCGACCACTGCCTGGTGCCATTGTAACGAGATAATCAATGTTATTCACTTCCCCTGTCAGTGGTCATAATGTTATAGCTGATCAGTCTATATTGTATTGTTATTTCCAGCACTCATGTAGGCAATTCCAATGAAGCACCTTTCTATTATTAATGTTATGTTCTACTTCTTTGAGTCTCCTTTTGTTGTTTGTTTTGTAATTCATGCGTGACTTGGCTGCAATTTCCCCGCTAGGATTAATTAGGTACTCCGTCTTTCTATCTTTATGTTGGAAAGAGCTTCAAGCATCGCGTGCTTATTTAGAACAAGAGTAAATTAAGGAGACCCATGAGGGCCGTATCGTCACATGTCTTCTAATTTTAAAGAGACGAGTCCAGCGGTGACGGTGTTGATTTTTTCCTCTCTGCCAGAACCAAACTGTTTTGTCTACACTGATACAGACGGTGATAAGAACATAGCAAAAAATTAAGGAGAGCATTTTTTTGAGGAAAGTTATTACTCCAAAGCTTAAAAATGCAACATTGAAAGATGTTTGTGTTGGAAAATTAGCTTCACCCTATTTTGCACTCAGCTATGAAACTTAATTTTTGACTGACGTAAACTAGAAATGAACTTAAGAATCACTGTCACCCTTATTATATACTAAATGATAATAATAATTAAAATGACACATTTTGTTGAAGACTCTAGCTGGTGTAACTTTGAATCTAGTGAAAGACATCAGTACTCAAAAATACACAAGAAGTCATGGTCAGCTGAATTATATTCAGCTATGCCGATCGTCATTCCAGATGTACAGATATATTTTTGTACCCGCAGGGATCATTTGAGTTCCATCTAATATAACCTTCTATTTTCAGGGAAGGAACCAACACAGAAATAGCAGCAATATTTCGTCTCTATTTACATTGTAGATAAAATAAGACATTAACTTAAAAGCACCTCATAAAAACTCACTGACACTAAAAAATATGTATAAGTATTCTTTTGAGTATATACAATTATTTTGTAAGAGTTGTGATATGATTTGTGAGAATTATGTACATAATCAGTAATTAAAAATGTTTATCAAAGAGTATATTACTATCTTCTAGGGCTTTTTACAATTAGCAACCAGAAGAGCGGCCTGAATACTGATTATGATCATTTGGTTATTTGTTTTATACCCATGAGCAGACATCATTTTCCTTGTCAATGTAGGAAGCAGCTGTACAAGTGTTCACCTGGCTCCCTCTGCTGACTGAAAGCTAGAAATACTAAATGGGCTTTACTATGTGGTCATCGTGGAATCTGTAATTGAAGTGCACGTCTGAAAGGTATTTGTGAATGTGCTGACCTGCAGAGCTGCCGTGGACTCCTCACTGGGCAGAGAGTCGATTAGTACATCCACATCTTTGGCTGTTCTGGCGATCAGGGCTGCAAATAGCTGGGCATATTCTGGGTAGAGATAAAAGTTTTAGAGCTAGATACATATGAAACTAGAAAAACCTAAGGCATCCATTGGTACCACCCATGTCATGCTAGCTCATTGGGAAGGAGGCTAAATAACACTCCAAAGTTATGCTAAATTTTGGCTAAAAATTCTAATCTTGCAGAAATCTTAAAAATGGTTAAATTTAGCACCAAATCTGTGTAACAAATGGTATCAAATCAAAACTTGTTGCAACAACTTATAAGACAAAATAGAGCATGGGAATGGCCATCATATACTTCCATAATAATGTTCTAAACCCTTGTGCACTTTGACAATATATTTTAATTAATGTTTATTTCTGATTTATGACTAGAACAATTGAGTTCAGCAGTGCTGAGCTGCATCTCAAATTAATCTCCAGCTTCCCAGCTTTCAAATGATGTACACCACTTCTATGTGACATCTACTGTTGACCTGCTAGACCCACCTGTACCCCCCTAAAAAAAGACAAAAACAGGTATATCGTGGGGAAATTCATCACCTTCGGTTGGGTTTGCTGGCTGATCTTTGTTGATAGCCGTCTGGATGTTACTGAAGGAGGCAGGAGGCGCACATTGCTGCAGGACGCCGATGGCATTACAAAACTGATCTGCAAGCTAGACACACAAAAACAACAGCATTTGGATTAAGATAAGATAAGATATTCCTTTATTAGTCCCACAGCAGGGACATTTGCAATGTACAGCAGCAAAGGGGATAGTGCAAAAAACAAGATGCATCAGCTAACACAGTAAAAAAAAAAAAAAAAAAAAGAGCTAAACAAAGTGTAACAAAATATGAACCATTTAAATAGAAGGAAGTATAAAAATAGGAGCAATATATACAGTATTGACAATATACAGACTGTTAGCAAAATTGAACAAATGGAAAATGATATTGCACAGTGAGAATGAAATGAAATTCCACCTGAAAATATTGCACAGTATGAATTACACGTGAGTAGTAATAATGATAATGATATTGCAAAGTCATTATACAGTATAGTGCAGTTATTGTCAGTTTTTGGAGTGTAAGTGTAAGTGGTCTACTGGGAGCATACTATATATAAAAAAGTATCCACAGATGTAATGTCTTTGTGTATTTCTGAATTGTAATAAGGTGTTTCTTTCTTCTCCCCAGGTCAGAGTGATCCCACTGGAGCTACAGAGACTGTTTGCCAGTCTGCTGCTGGTGGACCAGCAGAGCGCCTCCACCGCCGACCTCACAGACAGCTTCGGCTGGAACAGCAGCGAGGTCTGTGTCCATTATCTTTGTCAGTGGAAAGGAGAAAGAGGGACTCAGGTTACACTTCTCATTTAAGTGATTGATTTGCCTTCCAGTCATACCGGGAAATGCATGCTTAAATTCACAAAACTGGATTTCAAATCGTGGTCAGGTCAGGACAGCAACCCGTGTTTGCATTTTATCTGGCGGCATTCCAGCTGCAGTCACGCAAAAATAAAAATACGAAGAGGGAGAACAGAAAGAAACATTCACAGAATTTGCCACAGGACATGCATAACCACCTTTTCCAGGTCAAGACTGTACATGCAGTGATGTGATTAAACAGGAGCCAGAGCTAAAGCTAATCAAAATGGAAAGTGTAACTAGGCTTGGGGACATGGGGAGTGGCTATGCACACAATAGACAAAAATGTTGAAAAGTTGCTCTGTGTAAATGATGGGTTCAGAGTGACATGCTGCTTACTACCAGTTAGAGAGAGGTTTTAAAAATATATAGTGTATCCATAATGATGACGTGATGCAATTAGATAAACTCCATAAAGTCAATAGGCATTCTAAATCCACTTGTATTTTGAGTGTTCTGTTTATAGACGCCATGGTCCCACAATGCATTGCTCAAAAGAAATTAAGAAGCTACTAACAGCTAGAGGAAAAAGGTTGTGTCTAGAACAGAGACCAGAGATCAGAGTTTCTATTGGCCCAAAGCTAATGTGGGTGAGAGTAAAGGACACAATATGCTTGTTTTATTGGTGTAAATGGTCCCCATCTGTAGATATGCACTTTTTAATGATACAGTACAATTTATAATTTATAGAAAATTATTTTGCGGACCCCCTGGCAGAGTGCTACGGACCCCACTTTGAGAATCCCTCGTGTAGATGGTAACCTGCAAATTGTGAAACTTGCAAAAACACTTCACAAGACTCGCTGACCTATCCTAACCTTAACCATTCAATGTCAATGCCTTATCTTAACCATTCAATGTCAATGCCTTATCTTAACCATTCAATGTCAATGCCTTATCTTAACCATTCAATGTCACTGCCTAATCTTAACCATTCAATGTCATTGTCTAATCTTAAACATTCAAGGTCAATGCCTAACCTTAACTCTTCAATGTCAAAGCCTAACCTTAACTCTTCAATGTCAAAGCCTAACCGTAACCATCTCATGAGAGTTTCACAATTTGCGTTTTACCTTCTAGCCACGACCGGAAAAAACCACTGAGAACTGTTTTGCTTTTTCAGTGAAATTTGACATTCATTGGTGCAAGTCTTGTCTAATTTCCTGTTTGTATTAAACAGTGAAGTACGTTGATTTCTTCAATAATAATACAAGAACAATACACTATGAAAAGGGTAATATAGTTATGTACTGTTTACTATTAGTTAATTCGAAGGAACTGGGACACAGCGGATGTCTTTCAATCTGTATTTTGATCCTTTTTGTGTGTTTACCTCTCTCAGGGAACCAATCAGCATGATGTGCAGGAGCTGAACAGGATTCTGTTCAGTGCGTTGGAGCACTCTCTTGTGGGCACCACTGGTAGTACATTTATCCACCAGCTGTATCATGGGACCATTGTCAACAGCATCGTCTGCAAGGAGTGTGGTAACGTCAGCCAGAGACAGGTGTGTCCATGTGTACAGGGTTCCTCTGCCTCTGTGACATGGCTTAATAACTCTCTAGATAATAAGTCTACTAAATGCTAAACTGGCTAATTAACCAGTTCTGTTTTTTGGGCCTTCTTTAGGAGGACTTCCTGGACCTGACGGCGTGTGTTTGTGGCGTGTCTAGCCTGGAGGAGGCTTTGTGGAACATGTTTGTGGAGGAGGAGTTGTTTGAGGGCAATAACCTGTACCGCTGTGCACAATGTGACAGGCTGGTCACTGCTGCCAAGGTCAGTGCCAGCTTTTAGACTGTCAACACAATAACAAAGGCTATAATACAGTGATGTTGAAATTCTCCTTTTCCCCCTTGTTTCCCCTTAGAAAAGAGCATTAACACTAAACATGTTAAATACTTCTTTGTATTAACATTTTTTTCTTGTTTACATAAAAAATGTATAATTTATTTTGCTCTTTCTCACCTTCCTTTACTTATTTTGCTATTATTCAGTCTGCCAAGCTGAAGAAGCTTCCTCCATTCATGACCATGTCGTTGTTGAGATTCAGCTTTGACTTTGCCAAATGTGAGCGATACAAGGAGACGGGACGCTACAGTTTTCCCTTAACCATCAACCTACGGCCATTTTGTGAAGAGGTACCTGAGAGATTTTTAAGATCAGGCACATTTAACATGACTTTTCTTAATTGTTGTTATTTTTGTACGCTTATCTTCATCCACGGTTAGGGTTAAATACACTGAGATGTCTTGACTATGTGTTCCTCCCTTACAGACTGATGGAGAGGACTCTGATTACTGCTACGAGCTGTCCTCTGTGATCATCCATAAAGGCGGCTGCTACGGTGGCCATTACCATGTTTATATCAGGGACATTGACCAGCTTGGCCAATGGGAGCCGCCGGTAAGAAAAACAGAAGAGCAAACAGGGGAATAATATATATAATATGTATTAATATGAGTATGTGCTTTATTAAATATAAGAGGTCATAACAATATGAGATTACAGCAGTGGCTAATGATCAACTGCTCATTCCCCATAAAATTACTGTTAAAAATGGCTAACTAATACTCAGATTGTCAGATTATCCCGACATGCATTACTATCAGCAATTCAAAAACAGTTTAGCACAATCTGTAAGCTTTTGAATGTGTGCATTAGGAAAGGCATCACCTCTGTGTTTTATTGTCAGGAGGAGGATTGCAAACCCAAGACTCAGAAGAAAGTCAAGGAGGAGGTCAAGCAAATGTCTGAGCCAAAACTACAAGAAGATGATCCTTTGTCTGTCATCACTGCTATTATTGCCCAGGTAAAGTGACCACAATTCTAAGAGTCTGAATTTTGTGTGATTCATATTTTTTTTCATCGTTGAGTCAATAGTACAGCCAGTTAATTAATTAGGTGCTGTTCATATCCCGTCTTCTAGGAGCCAACAAAGAGCGTCCTGTCGGACCAGCTGGGACAGAAAATCATGGATAAGATCGGTTCATCCTGGAGCAAAAAGTTCAGAAAACACTATGGTCCCATAGGAAAGGTATTTTTGGTTTCTTTGTTTCTATGATTACTTTATGTTTTCTTTAATTCTTTAATGATTGCTGGTGGCCTTTGAGGCTCATACCAATATCATACCATCTTTGCTTTTTCTCTTCTGGTGTAGTTCCTGCAGTCCCACAGTGATGTTTTCATGTTGGTGTCCAGTGGTACTCGAGTGGCACTGAAGGCCAACCCGCCAAGCCCCGTGACCGAGCCCCCCGGCCCAGCAGAGCAGACCACTAACTCTGATCCTTCAACACCTTCAGACCCCGGAGCTGCTGACCAACAGCCAGGACTAGACCAGAACCCACAGTCTGAACAAAAGGTATTCCAGCAACAGTCATGTTTTTAGCAAGAATTCAAGGTCTGAAATGACACTGAAAAGAAAAATACACCTACTAAATTGTGTTTTTCGTCCAGGTTCCTGGTGAACATCTCGTGATTACTTTGATGCCTGTTTCTCACGGTATTTCTTCCTGTCTGTCAGCAGGGTAGCCACTGGTTTGACCTTAACGACTCCACGGTGACCTCCATCAGGGAGTCTGACATAGAGAAGCAGTTCCAGGGCAAAGAGAGCGCATACATGCTGTTCTACAGAAAAACACAGCTGTACAGGCCCAGTGAAGGTAACGGACACCATGTTTTACATTTGTATTGGAAAATAGGATCAGAGAAAGAGAGAAGAAAAGGTTAAGTGGGGTAAATTGAAATTGGGGTAATTTGATCCAATGAAGCAATAAATCGGTTAATCCTTGATTTAATTTTTATAATTTATTGAGTTTTGTCATCAAGTACACAGAAGATGAAGAAATTAGATGACATATGTATCTATTAAAATATGTTTTGTGTTTCTACATTTGCAGCTCTGAACAATCCTCAATATAAAGTTCCTCTTAACCTCATCCAGATGGCTCAGGAGGAGAACATCAAAGTGCAGAAAATGCGGTACAGAAAACCCCCCACATATTACACTATTATCATATGACAGTTTTAGCTGTTTAGTTGGTTAAAAAGATTGAAAAGTATGTTATTTAAAAAGTGTGTGCACGAAGACGATCAACTGCTCAGTACAGGACGTTAAAATGGCATTACATTTGGTGAAGAGCGCATTATGACTTGTTTAGGACTCGAAACTCAAAGTTTATGACTTGGAGCTTGAGTGCAAAGACGAGAGTTACTTGTGACTTGCAAAATAATGACTTGGTCTCACCTCTGATAGATTCTGATTTATGATTGTGACCTTTCAGTGGTAGCTAAAATTCCTAAATCAGGGAGGATCAACACCCAGAAAAAAAGAAGAAAGTTATGTGAAAATAGTTTTCTTACACAAATCATTAATATCAGTCAACATTGTTTCTGTTACAGCGAGGAGTTTGAAGCCACTAATAACACCGTGGAGCTGCGTCTCCACCTGGCACCCTCTTATAGGCTAGAAAATGGAGCCCTGCAACCAATCAGCAAAGAGCAGAACGGGAGCACCAGTCTGAGTTTCGACCGTAGAAAGACTGTGGGAGATCTTCGCTTAGCTATTTATCAGGTAATTTCATTCCCAAACACAGTAGCTGTTTTAAAATGCTGAAAAGAACGATAAAAATAACCTGTTTTTGTGCATCTGTTTATATAGAAGCAGGAACTCTGGGAAGGGGATATGGCTCTGACTGTGGCCAGGAGTCTTCCTGCAGGTCTTCACCTCTACAATACTGTCACAGGTGAGACGCCTAAATTCAAAATACCTCAAGAAGGTAGAAGGAGATTTACACTTTTTGTAACTACATTCTGGTTGCGGTTTTCTTTGCAGATGACAGTGTCTCCCTGTACAGTGCAGGCATTTGTACAAACTCTGACCTGTTTGTGTGGAACGGCAGAGAGGTGAGTACAATCACAGTATGTTTTGATAACCATGCTCACTTGACAAGATCCCAAGGCCAACTTGTGCACTGGTTTTTTATCTCTTCAGGTGTGTGGTGCGACTGTCCTAATTGGAGCTGAGTTTGAGCCGGTGCTGCTGAATGTAGTCCGTCCCTTTTTGGGGGAAGACGGGGATCAGGAGGTGGAGGGTGGGGCGGAGTGTGAGGAGGGAAGAGGCGATTTTGAAAATGGGGGACCGGGGCTTAAAAGGGAGGCCAGAGGGTTTGCAGGTGCTGCGACTCTCTGCGAGGTGAAGGAAGCACTGGGGGAGCCTGAGGAGAGTCTGCTGTGCCAAGAGCATAAGGGAGGAAAGAGGGGAGAGCAGGGGGCAGCAGAGGGAGGAGGGGCAAGTGGATGGAGGGTGTTCCCCCCCGATGACATGCAACGGACGCTCAAAGAGCTGTCGCTGAAAGACGGAGACGCGCTGTTGGTGCTGGAGCCACAGTCCTTCGACAGCAGGTACAATCCTCTGCAATGTGTCTATGTGTTGTTTTCTTTAGGTGTGTTGTTTTACAACTGTCTTCTTAACTTTGCTCAGCGTGTTCACTTTAAACGGAGACGTTGTCACTGTGACTACGCCGTCTGACTGCCGCTGGCTCCAGGTGGAGTTTCGACCACATGGAGGAGGAGGAGATGGGGAGAAAGAAGAGGAGAGGAGGAAGATCAAGGTTCCAGCTACAGGAAATATGGTCAGTAATTTTTGAGCTGCTCTGCTCTGGTAGTTGTCCTCTTTTATCTCTCCATTTAAGCATCACATTGGTCTTTCTAAAAGTAATTTAGTTGTTTAATGTGTCTTACAGCTGCTGTGTGAGGTGAAACAGAGGGCCACAGAGGAGCTGCAGCTACAGGAGCAACCCCCAGGCAAGATGCTCAGTACTAAACATAACTGTGTCTGCAAGGGATTGCCTGGTTCCCACCAAGTCTCACTTAGTATTTGTTTCAATAACGCAGCAACACAATGCATACCGCCAATACATGAGAGTTAATTGAACCAATCTATTTTATGTGTATAGAATATGCTTAACAATTTACAAGTGAACATTGTTGAATTAATAAAAAAGAGCTTGCATTAGATGTCCTTTTTAGAGTTTTTTTTAACAGAAAATATCAAAAATATCTCTTACAAAATGTAAAATCACAGGCCATTAATGGGATAGTGTGTAACATTTCGGGGGATCTATTAGCAGAAATTGAATATAATATTCATAACTATATTTTCATTAGTGTATAATCACCTGAAAATAAGAATCGTTGTGTTTTCGTTATCTTAGAATGAGCCCTTTGTATCTACATAGGGAGCCGGTCCTCTTTACGGAGTCCGTCACGTTGCTGTTTCTAAAGTAGCCCAGAATGAACAAACCAAACACTGGCTCTAGAGAGAGCCTTTCATGTTTTTACGTTACCTGAAGGCCACTGTAGTTCTCTAACACGCTTGTGAAACTGTGTTAACGTGAGCTGCAGAGTGCAAAACCGTGTTACCGCCAGCCTCTGTCTGACTTCTGTTGCTCCTAAAGTAGTGTTATTATGTTAAGGATGACCTCTGAGTGAGGCAAACGGCGTTACCACGGTTTTGCACTCTGTGGCTCACGTTAACGTGGTCTTGGAAATGGAGGAGTGAGCGGAGGGGTACTCAGTTGGTTGCAATCTGCAACCACACCAGTAGTTGCTGCCAAATCCTACACACTGTACCTTTAAACTGGAACGATTCAAACTAAAGGCCACACCGCTTGAGGTTTTGGATATTGCCAATTTATGATTCATATATGTATTCTCACTAATGGAACAAAGGATCAGAATTTTAATAGGGTTAATATAGAAGATAAATTATAAACATACAATACGCCTTTGATTGCCAAAATTGTCTCTGACCTCCCATGTTTCTTTAAGTAATATTTTTATCTCAGCTACTGTTCAGGCAATCTCAAAATGTGTATTTGTGTTTGGATTCTTAAATTCTTACGTTAGTATACATTCTTAAATCAGCTGTTGTTTTTTGTCTCACTGACCAGGTGCACAGTGCTGTCTGAGACAGATGGACTGCACAGGGAAACTCCTTCCTCCAGGTACTGTGTCATTTGTTACCCGGGGGTGATTTTAATGATGCAGATAACTTAGAGCTGGAAATTCCCCTCATTTTAACAAAATATTAAGATAGGCATTCCTTTACACTGCCCCTCATAAAATGTTTAAAAGGTACTCCCCCTGCTTGTAATTTTTCTTCTCATCATCTGTCTTTGAAGTTTTGAAACACATTTACTGAGTGCACTTGTGTTGTCTTTCTCTGGTTTACCTGACAGTGTGCGAGGAGTTGAGTGTTCGGGATGCAGGGGTGCGACTCATGACCACACTAACTCTCTGTCCAGGAAAAGCCCCCAAGGCATCACAGGTGTGTCTTTTATTTGAAACTTCAATAAATCCTTTGTACCTGCAGCTGCACAGGTGGATGTTACAGACCCTTTAAGTACTAGTAAACCTATCCTATCCTACATTTAAAAATAAATTGAGACGAAGAGTTAGGAGCGTTTTAAAATGCTTGATTATTGTTGTTGATTTTCTGTGTGCTTTGCAGCTTTTCCTGAACTTCTCTGTGGGCACGGCGCCCTCTGCTGGCATGGAGATGGACATAATTGTGGAGAAAACTTGTACTGTCAAAGAGGTGAGGAAACTTATTTTGTAAAACATTAATTATGCGCTTATGTTACATGTATCTGTACTTTTAAAAATTCTAATCTTTTGATTGTTTTATTGCAGTGTCTAAAGGCAATGCTGGATGCTGTTGGACTTGATGGTAAAACTGCAGTTTTCTTCCAGTTGTTTTCCTATTGTACTGTATGCAACTTGTATGTGCTGCATGTAGACTCAGCTATTGTGCATTGAGTGTTGCTTTTTAAGATTATCTCTGCTTTTGTAAGACTGTAATTAAACTTACTACTACTGTAGACCTTTGATGCAATATCAGGTTGTTAATGTCATTTAAATGTGTGTTTGCAGGCACCTGTTGGCACTTAAGGAGGCTCGATTGGTGTGAGGAAGTTGGAGAGCCAATTATGGATGAGGTGAGTGGCTGACAATATTTCATACCTAACTCAAACAGTGTTTGCAGATGTCAGATAGATATTTTCTTGTTTGCTCTTTTTACACTTCATATTGGGTGTACATTTTCAATTACATTGGTATGATATTCAACACCAGGCAAAATTCATCGTGAGAATATTGTCTGAAAGCAAACTGAATGAAAACTTGTATATAACCAAAAGCAGATATGTACGAGAGGATAAAACCCACTCGCATGACACTAAAACTTTTAGTAGTGTTTGAACTACTACTGCCATATGTTTGACAGAAATATATGTCTACTGTCCCATTTCAAAAACAACAACCTTATATCCTCAGGATGCTTCTCTGTCAGAGCTGAAGATTAACAATGGAGAGACATTAGTCGTCACAGAAGGACAACTTCCTCCGAAGGTACTTAAATATTTAGATTTTGTCGGGAGATTCATTATATACTATAACTTTACCTCTCTCTTTAGCCTTTGCTGTCTTTTTTTTTTTTTGTCAGGGTTTTCTCAAGTTATCTATATGGCTGTATCTGGCTCCCCAAAACAACTCGGCAGCGGTTTCCATGGATTTTAACCATGCTAACAACGGCCACACTGAGGAGCAAATGCTGGAGGTTGCAACTGCAAGTGAAACCTACTCACCTCCTCTGTGTGCCGGCAACATAGAGCTGATAAGTGCAGGACATGTGGAGATATCAGACGAGGCCACCCTGGAGGATCTCAAGACTCAGGTAGCGCATGAAGGTTATGTGTATATCGCAAAGCAGGAGTTGATAGCCGTTTGTACTAGTGAGGTAATCCTCATGGATTGTAGTGGTTTTCATTGCTTACGACCCAGAGAACTGTCTTTTTCCAGTCCTACCATTTATAGAAGACTTATAAATCAGGCCATGCAAAGTGCAAGTGTACTGTATGTGATTTTGATGTCTTTTTTTCTAACTAAAAGCAAACCTCTTGCTCTGCTTTATTATCTACTTCTGTATCAGGTGTTGACACTGCCTGCCCTTCAGGAAGTGTGTGTGCCGACCACTGCGTTCATGCGTGTGTGGCAGCTTGAGGGACGGAGGCTGGCGCGTGTCCTCAGAGGACAACAGCTCACACTCAAGTAGGGACACTTTCCTGTCACAGCGTTTATTACCTCCCCCAAGGCCGAAGGCCTAGGAAAGAGGTTATGTTTTAATTCCGCTCAGCCTGTGCATTTACACCATTAACCACAGAGGGGCAGCAACGTACATGAGACCTGCCTTGGCGGAGGTCTGCTCTCTCCGAGTGCACTTCTAGTTCCTATGAAATGTGATGACCACCAGTTTCTATTTATTATCTCTATACACATGACCCATATTTTCTGTTTGGCTTCCTCCTGATCAGGAAACTGAAGCTGTCCAGTGGTATAGACCTTTGTGTGCAACAGCTACTAAAAGAAGAAGATCTTGGGTAAAGTTTGGGCTCTCACCAGTTTTCTGCTTTATGTGGCATCCCTCCATTTCCAATACGTGCATTTCCCTTATTTTAAAGTTAGTTAAATTCTTCATGTCCTTCTGTTCCCAAGTCCTAAAGATGTGATGCTGAATGTTAAAATGGGAGTACCAGGGGAGAGGTGTTACTACCCTCCAGAGGAGCTGGTTTGGGATGCAGCCCGTGACTCTTCTCCTCGCTCTCTACGCACTTGTCTGGCTGCACACTACGGCCTCTCCCCTGACTCTCTGCTGTTGGCCAAACACCATCCGGACAAACAGACCTGGGAGGAAATCTCAAACTGGGTGAGATTAGAAGAAAGTCATTTCTTGAGAAGGAACCTGTTTTAGGTGTTTGGGGCAATCCATATGTATAGTTCAAGTCTCTTTGGAAGAAATGTTGACATGGCATGTAATGTAGCAAAGAGTGTCTGACAATAGGAGAGTCGACCTTGATCACTCAGTTCATCATTTTATCAGGAACTTGTGGCATTTTTATTTCGTAAGCAAAGAAAAGATCCCAAAATCTCACAAAATCTCTTCATCGTCACATTGTCAGTGAATAAAATGTCATAGGCCTTTTACGTGCAGAGCCAGCAGTTTTCCAAAAAGAAAAAGAAGCGTAAGGCGGAATCACTACTGGGAGCACCATTTCACCTCAAAGATGGCGACACAATCGGCATCAAGGTATTGATAAAACCCTTTTTGTTTTAAAAAAAATGTAGTCCATTTTGGTTTTTATTTGTTTGTGAAACACTGAAACCATTCTTGATATTTTTCCCAGAATCTTTTGATTGACAACAACAGGGACTTCCTCACCCTGGAGGACGAGTGGGGCCAGCAGAGGCTCAGAGAGCAGGCAGAGCAACGCAGGAAAGGGTGGGACTCCTTTACTTTGACGCATGCAGCTGCAGGAAAAATGCTTGTTCCTTGGTTTAACAATTGTGATCAAGGCTTTACAAATGTTATAGCTGGAACTTACTATACAGTATATGTTTATTATTATTTGGCAATGTAACTGCAGTGATTAGTACTATAGCTGTAATACTATGACACCGTCAATTATTTCTGATTATGCTTCATGTTATCCAACATCCTTGGGTAATTTTTTACCCCTTGCATCTTTTCAGAGGGCAGGCTGCAGGCTCTGATGGTGTCGGACCACAGAAGAAGACTGGACTGACCAAATCCAGGAAACCAGAGGTAGCGCTGTCAATCAACGTTGGGGTA
This sequence comes from Sebastiscus tertius, assembly GCA_916701665.1. NCBI lineage: Eukaryota > Metazoa > Chordata > Actinopteri > Perciformes > Sebastidae > Sebastiscus > Sebastiscus tertius. The sequence goes on along the minus strand of CAKAOH010020965.1, from coordinate 44,642 downwards.
TTCAGATAGCACCCTGCTCCCATGGGTGCATGGACAAATCAGAACTACCTATAAAGCGCGCGCGCGCGCACACACACACACACACACACACACACACACACACACACACACACACACACACACACACACACAGATGCCATGATGCAATTAGGACAATCCACTTGACGTCAGTCTTGTGCCATTTTTTTCTTTACTGTATTTCTCCGGAAATCTTTTAAAACCGCCTGAAATGGAACTCTCTTGTTGACGGGAAGAGAAGGAATTTCCTTTTGGAAATCTGATTTGCTGTTTTGTAACAACTGACTGTAATTTGTGTTATTTTTATAGAATATTACTGGATTCCTTATTAGATGCTGGTCTTGCTTCCTCTCTCTACAAGCTTTCTAAAGTACAACCACCACACATGCCCTTTATTTGATTAAATTGCTGTTGTATTTTATTTTCTGAGGCGTATTTGAAGACAGTTTGACCTACAGGAAAACAGATTTTGTTTCCTGCATGAATCAGTATTTTAGAGAACCAGAGAAAACAGTTTCTACTTCAAGTGTTTTTTTTGCTATAGCAGGCTGGCAGTTATATACTGACTCTTGTGCAAACTGGAGTTTCTATCTCATATACTGTTTTGTATAAACTATAGCAATCAGGGTGAAAACATACTTGTAGCCACCCGCCAGTGGCTGTAAATTGTCAGCACATCAAGCCATTATAGTAGGATATAGTAGGACCACCATCAGGTCTTGTTGTTGCTCATAAGGTGTTTGCAAACCGGTCACTGTGCGCCGAGAACAAAAGCGTTTATCTGGATCATAGGCTTGTTTTGGGTTGATAAAGGAGAGGAGAGATAGGCCTTAATGTGGAGAAGCCTCGGTGCAGCTCTGTCCTCCCTACCTCACTCTCTACCTCTCTCATTCTACCTCTGCTGCCACATCTGTTTTCACGCCCCCACATCTGTTAACTACGGTTAAAACAGTATTTTAGTAACACATACTTTGATAATTTGGCTCTGTGCATCTGCCACTGAAGGTGTGACATGACACATTAACTGTTAAAGTGTAGATTGTCAGACTTTGTTTACTTGTATTCATAGTCTATGAATGGTTCCTTTTATTGGACATCCTCTTTAGAGCTGACAAATCAAACAGACTGTCTTCACTTTCACCTCAATCTATCATATACACATTCAAAGGAATAACCGTATGGAGCCAAACATCATTGGGTTATTAACCATCTATGATGCCGGATGAATTTGCTGCTCACTGCTGCTCCAGAAATATACTGTAAAACATTCAGAAATCCTCTCTGCCACTATTTTCCTTGATTATTTCAAAGTAAAGATCCCTGAGTTGCTCCATGAGTTTTCATCGTGGAACATTTAATGTTTCATTTGCATGAACTATATAATATGTGAACTTCAGGGAAGTAAAAAAAAATAAAAAATAATTCTTATAGATAATTTATTTAGAAAAAAAAGTGACAAAATAATTTTGTTACTGTTTGAGTTGTGATATGTTTTTTTTTTTGGGTGGAAATCTGATTTTGTTATACAATATTTTTTATGCTGCTTGCAGGTTTTGTTTCATGTATTAATCTGGCCTTGATCAGTGCCAAGAATTTGCAAGTAGCTTTTCTTTTTTCTTTTTTTTTTTTTTTTACAATATACTCAGCAATAGTGAGATTTCACTTACCATTTAATAGTGTTATTGATTACATCTTTGGTGTTATTGATGCTCTACTGTATGACAGTGGACATGTGTTTGTATTGTGTCGGATTGTATCTGCAGGAAATATTTTATCAACAATAAAGGCATACAGTAGTAACTGTCAGTCATGTCATGTTAATTAGGCTGAATAATAGGGCTGACCTGAATGCTTCGAAGCTTCGAGCGTTGCTCTAGTATTCGACTTACTATTAATATTCAACATATTAGTTATTCTCAAATGGATATCGCTGTTTTTTACGTGTAGAGGTGTGTGTGCGGCAGCAGCGCTGTCCCGAACAGTGAAATGGGGGGATGGAGTGAATGGGGGGATGGAGACAGACAGACAGAAAAAACATTTCAGTCTTCTGCACTGTGCTGCTCCTCGAAGCTTCGAAATACCTTAGAGTGTTTCTCATCGAAGCTCTGAAGCCCAAAAAAACTGGTATTCGGGACAGCCCTGCTGAATAACCGTTGCATTTATACCGATTCCGACAGCTTCTTGGCCGTTCTAGCGGCATGGCTGAATGGCAATGTTGGTTTGGTACAGACAAGTGTAGTTCACATATCATGAATCCTAATGACTTTGGCTATCCCCTGACTTTTCCTAAAGCGCCACCATGGCTGACATTTGTGGTTTTAATCAAAATGTCTGTCTTAGCAACTATAGAAATTTATTTAAAAGAATCCATCATAGCAAAGTTAGATTTCAAAAGAAGAATGAGTCATTTAGCTAAAGAGAAAGTCTAAATACTAAATGATCCTATTGAAAAAGGTGAACATCCTATAGGACTTTTTAAAGGGACAGTTTGTAACTTCTTACACGTATAAATCAATCTGGGTCCGTGTCCCATGCGCGCTCGCATGTGGCTACACTGTTCAGACAAGACTCCAACACAAACTACACAAAAGCACCAAAGTTATATCTAGTGAAGCCCGTCTGTTAAACAGTGTTGGCCGCGGTCCGAGGACGCGGAGGAGACCGTAGCTTTGGTCTCCAGGGCTGGAGTCTCTGCTCCTCTGCTCCTCTGCCTGCCTGCTTGCCTTCACTCAGCTTGCGCCCCCTCACGTGCATCCGCGGCGCACACACCACACTGCAGAAGACTTCGTAGCTCTGAGAATATCTAGTGAATGTACAGTGGACATTTGTGCAGAAATAAATGCTGCAGCTCCTCCAGACCAACAGAGGTTTCCCATGTCTTGTGAAGTGACGGGGCTCCGCAGCGAGAAACGTTATCGTCTCCGACCGGGTGCCGGTGTCTCCCTCCGACCGCGGTCGGGAGACTGAAGCAGGAAAAGCCAACACTAGGATCAGCAGTGATTCATGGAGAGACCTTCGTCTGGTCAGCTAACATTACTGTCAAGCAGCTGAAATATAGAGTGATATTGTGGTTTTAGCTGACGTGTGTCGCCTCACTGTTTTGAGCGATGCTTGTTCATGTCTATGTAGAGCAAGCAAGCGCAAGCCCGACGCTGACTTTCGTTATCTTAACGGCCACAGGTGTCACTATTAACAAGCATTTCTGATTCTTACAAACAGTCCCTTTAACTAGGAAATCATACTTTTCTCCAACACCATCATCATGTCATACTTTTGACATGTCCAATAATAATTTGTCCAAGTTATGAAGTTCTTATCGGTCTCAGCTTTATTTATTTCTTTACTTTGTGTTTAGCACTACAAAGTAGCAAATAATAGCAAGCTAACACGCTAAACTAAGATGAACATGGTGAACATTAGCTTGCACCTGCTAAGCATGCTAGCGTTAGCATTTAGTGTTTAGTGCAGGGGTCTGCTCTCTGGATTTTTAAAAATGGAAATGAATAACTTTTTTGTGTTGGTACGACGGAGTATTAGGTCCACATTGAGGAAACAAAATAAATCTAAGATTTCGAGAATAAAAGTCCTAATATGAGAATAAAGTCATAATATTTTTCTCTTTTTTTCTCGTAAGTTATGACTTTATTCTCGTAATATTCCGACTTTTTTCTCGGAAACGTCTGGCTTTTTTCTCGTAATATTCCAACTTTTTTTCTCGTAAAGTTATGACTTTATTCTCGTAATATTACCACTTTTTTCTCGTAAAGTTGACTTTATTCTCGTAAAGTTGACTTTATTCTTGTAATATTGCGACTTTTTTTCTCGTTAAATTATGACTTTATTCTCGTAATATTACGACTTTTTTCTCGTAAAGTTATGACTTTATTCTCGTAACATTTCGACTTTTTTCTCCTAATATTACGACTTTATTCTGGAAATCTCCGATTTTTTTTTTTCCCTCAATGTGGCCCTAATACTCCGTAGTACATTTGCACTTTGGCCCTCACTGCATTAGACTTATATACTATATACTTAGACTATAAACTGTATCACTTTCATCACAATGCTCAAATGTTTTGCGGCACCAAACTGATTTTTTTTTTTTTTTTTTTTTTAGCCTAAAATGTAGTAATGTAGTAGTAATGATAGTAAAGGTTGCTGACTCCTGATATAGTGCCTCACAAAGCTGCTAGCATTGCTGCAATATGGCTGTAGTGTCATAATGAGATACAGAAATGAGATATATGGAACAAAAGAGATGTTTATAGTGTGTCTTTTGTAGTAATTCTTGTATACATTTGATCTATATTTCCATTTATCACCCAGACAACACAATACAATTGACAGTCATCATTCAAATACTACAATAACGGATCATTTTGCGACAGCCAATCATAGCCCACGGCGCTTCTGGAACAACCAATCAGCTGTCTCGCTGCCGCCCTAGTCCCGCCCTCCCCACCCAGTATTAATTGTTGCAGGCAGACACGCTGCAGGATTTACTGCACAGAGACCTTCTGATAGTTTGACGCTGAACTGACCAATAACATCTGCAAAAATGGTTGATGCTTTCTGCGCGACATGGAAACTGGTCGACAGCCAGAACTTTGATGAATACATGAAGGCTATTGGTAAGATCATTTATATTTTTCTCCTTAAAATAAGAGATAACTGTAGTGTGAACAATGTTTCTGGGATAGTAGTTGCATTTTATTTTTTACTTAAAGTACAGAAAAGAAGTGATTAGTTGTTATCTTAATTTGTGTGCAGTAATGCATTACTAAAGGCATTTATTTTGTTTGACAGGTGTTGGTTTTGCCACAAGACAAGTGGGCAATGTCACCAAACCAACAGTAGTGATTAGCCAGGAAGGGGACAAATTGGTGCTGAAAACCCAGAGCACCTTCAAGAACACTGAGGTCACAGCCAAACTGGGAGAAGAGTTTGATGAGACCACACTTGATGACCGGCATGTCAAAGTAAGCTGAGTTGTAAAAAGTCAGGGTGTAATCTTCAACTGTGTAACATGTGCTCCTCTGACTGTAGGTTGACCCGGACATGGTGTAAATTTATACTGTGCTTGTGCTTGCAGTCTATCTTCACCATGGAAGGAGACAAACTTGTGCAAGTGCAGAAGTGGGACGGCAAGGAGACCAAATTTATCAGAGAAATCAAGGATGGGAAACTGGTGGCGGTAAGAATTAAATAACACACATAACTTTATTGTTTTTGCATCAGTTTATGGAGCCATTTGCATTATAAAGTGCTTATGTGAAGCACTTTATAATGCAAATATTGCCCTGTTGTTGAGATATTCAAATACACTTGCCTCGCCTTTGCAATGGTGTAATAACTGATGTTATATGACCCTAATGCACTGCAGAAAACTTTCTTTACACCCAGTATGACTGATTTTTAGACCATGCATTAAAATCACAGCTAAATGTTAATTGTCATGTAATAAAGGTTGTCATTTTGCTTTTTCTCTTCTCTGCCTCACAGACTTTGACTTTTGAGGGAGTTGAGTCAGTCCGCACATATGAGAAAGCCTAACTTCACCATCCTACTTGAATGAGCAAATCATCCCCTGCACTGCAAACAACGATCAACAAGGTGTTCTCCTTTTTCTCTGTTTTCTTTTTTTTTTTCTTTTTAACAAAAATGTTTTTGTTTTTTTTACAGTGTAATGCAGTGATTTGCACTTGTAACATGAGATAAATATTTTGGGAAATCTTTTGTAAGATCTTTTGTAAGAAATTCAGACTGTGAAGGGCCTAAAACTGTTAAAAATTAAAAAATAAACTGCTCGACTAAAACCTCAATGTCTCCAGACTTTTCAGTTGGTATTTAAAAGTAGTGGTGCCACTTTATCTCAACAACAGAGCTGACTTTTTTTTTTCATGCAACTTTGAATGCAGTCCTACATTTCTTTTCAAACATTTCAACCTAAGTTGTGGGAACAGGGCTTTCCCTGTGACGGGTCGGCTCCAGGTGACAGCTGCGGGGTGACTGTGCGGGCCAGAGCCGGCCGAGCAGCACCAGCAGCCAGTGTGACCATTGAACTCGTGGGAATGAATGTCCTCCAGTAACCCCCAGATGGTCAGAGACGACTAGGAGCTGGAGGTGGGGGTGGTGATGTCACTCTCCTCGGGATAATCCGGTTATAGTCGTGGTGTCATTACGTAGAGGCATCATTCGATGGTGTGTGGACCAACCGTGATTGAATGCTGCTGCTGGCATGACAAATGACAGGCAGCTAAGTGAGGACACTGTGCCGGATGTGGACAGTTTGTGTCAATCCAATATCCCACAGTTGGTAGTTCAAAATCTAAAATTAGAGTCCGTCAGTAAACCTTTGTGATCTCCGACAGTCAGTCTTTACATCTTTTATATAAACAAGAGGGACTTGTGTTCATTTTAAAGTTCCTCCATCTTTCCCACATTTTAAGAAGCCCAGCTAAAGACTCCCTGTCCTGCCCTGTGAGCTGTGCCTAGCCTACTGAACACTGTGACTACAAGTGGCCATTCTTCTCATCTCAGCCCACAGGCTGCCAGGTTTTTTGGCCCCCTCTGAATAGCCGGCAACACAAAGAAACCCTGGTAACTGGAGTGGAACTCATTCGGCCGTTGCTCACTGAATTAATTTCAATCAAAATCCGTCTTTATGCTCCAGTTTATAGCATGCCAAGAATTGCCTCTTTTCTCACAAAACCAGGCAAAATCATTTGCATAAGTATTTGGGGGTGAAAACAGTTAGATGGCCAGTTCAGGCGAGTTTATGTTACAATATTCACAGCAGCACAATCCCACTGAGAAGACAGAAAAGGGAGATTAAATCACATTCCATGTTGTAGTGAGAGATAATAGTTTAGTGTAGCTTCTTCTGTTCTCCGTACGCTTCCCAGGAGAGCAGAGGGAGTTTCCTCATGTGGAATCTGTCTGCGTTGTACAGTGACCAGTAGTAACCCATCTCTGGCCTCATTAGGGAAATACAATGTGGATACCTGACCATCTACTGTAAATCCCCTTCAGTTTGTTTTCCTCGTACTATTTCCCATTCAAACACACGTACAGCACACATTCATCAGGGCTGTGGTGGAAGAAACTGGTCCTCATGTCATTTAAAAGTCTGAATTTCTGGAAATTTGGGGGGTTAAATTACACTATATTCAACGATGACATACATATTACACATGTCATGCTTTTTAAGGCTGATTCAGATTTTTTGTTTTAGGCGTATTATCTTAAAATGTGTCTGTTTTTAGGCAAAACAATTAAATATGTTAAATTAATATAAAAGGGATTTAGTATTCTCCACCACAATTACATACCTGACAATGAAGAGATGGCTTTGAAATAACATTTTGGATGATAAATTCATGGAAAATATAACCAAATAGATAAATAAATGAATAAAACAAAAAAAAATTGTGATATTTTTAAAAAGTCAAAATATTACACAGAGTTTGGTTGGTGGCTAGTTCTTCAATTTCTTAGGTTGATGTTGTTTTGGGAGACTCAGTATTTCCAAAATCCTGTATATAGCCCTGACACTCCTGGAAATATACTGTAATATGTGTAACAAAAAAAAACAATAAAATGGGCAAGAAAATTTGTCAACATCAGCTATTCACGGAGAATCATATTTTGAATTTATCATAATGTGATCATCAGGCAAACTTCATCACAGATGATAAAGATTATGATAAAGATAATCAAAATATCTGGACTGAGAAAGCCACATGCACACAAAACTGTAAAAAATGTATACAACTGGAAATGTAAGCATAAATCATATGTCAATAATTACGTTATACGCTTCATACTCAAGCTATTAAATGAATGTTTTTTTGTTTTGCTCTGTGCTATAATCTTCATCCACTTTTATCATAAACACTTGAGACTAACACATTGACCTCCAACTTTTCCATCACCTGAGAAAAAGGCGGGACTTACTCTTTGTGTTAGAGATGTTGTGTTTGGCAGCTTTTAGAGAAAGACATGACTTACAAAAGAAACACGTGCATTGCTTTGTTTTAATGTCAAATCGTTACTACTCACAAGGAAGATGTAATTGACAAATGATGCATAATGTGACTTTAACTGCAGTTAAAGAGCAGTTTCAGGTGTAAGTTTTTTTCTGGTGATAAAACTGTCTATTTTACCATTTATTTAACTATTTACAATGACATCATTTAAAATAATAATGGTTAGGTAGTTGTTAGCAACACCAAATGTGAGTTATTGGTTTCAAATGATTCATAAGTTCAAGTATTTAGTGTTGCCATTCTCAAAGATGGGAAAAAAATATCACAAAAAAACATTTGTGAACATAAAACAAAACAAAAAAAAAACGCACACATCATGCACATTTAATTCAGTGGCTATTAAACAATCATAGAGTGATTTATCACAGAGAAATTAAAAAAATGTATGTATTGCACATATTCACTGGTTAAAGTGAGTCTTTAGATACAATCCAGTTAAAATGGTTGAAACAAATCAGTCATCTTTTGTCACCATAAATCAAAACGTAGTATAATGTTCTGTTATACTAAGCAACAATGTCTTCTTTACTTAAATCCAATACCTTTAAAATAAATATCCAAAGACTCTCACTGTCATTTTAGGAACAAAACCTACAACACCAGTGATAGTCACCATAAAACTCCAGCTGTTATGGTACAGTTACTGGAGCCTGAGCTCACTGTGAGCTGCAGAGGGTCTTATGAGTCCTGTATGGACTAATAAAGAGATTGTTTCTATTATTAGTGGATTTACATTTGATTAAACTTGGGATTAGTGCCACAAGCTGTAATAACTGTCTTCTATGCGGCATATGGAGCTAAATGTAAAGAGCCATATGTAAACAACAGCTGGTACAAGCTGAGCAATAATGTACCAGTTTACATCTGAGGTCATCTGCTGCCCAAACGCGTGACGCCATCTGCAACAATTTAGATTGTAATCACACGCTGTGCAGATATAATCAAAGATGTAAATGTTTCATTTCAAATATTACACTTAAACATAAACACGTTAACAACCACATTCTGGTTGTCAAATTAACCTGTAGAAGAGCCGAATCTTGCAGCTCTCTTCATACTATCACTCTTCAGAGATTTCTAATACGATTTTTCAATCTAGTATTCAAAATCAATCTGAAATCATGTAACCCATACTGTACATCACATGCACAGGATGTTCATAATCTGTAATATGAATCCTGTTACCTTGTTTTAGCACAGTTAATGGGATGTATTAATATAAGATATGCATTAATATCATGTAGAACCTATTCGAAAGGTTGCTGAAATATATCGTGTTTCTACGTCTCAGACAAACAGCCACTGACCAAAGTTAGCGACCGTGTGTTTTTGGTCTATCAAGGAATCGCTGTTAGCCACATCCCTTTTGACTGACAAAAAAAACCCATCACATGTGCCCTACTTTTAATGTTCCATCTTGTAAAACATCTTTGATAACAGTGCAAGAAAAGACTTATTCTCATCCTCTCATTGACTAAAACAAGTATTATCAAAATATCTTAGGTAAAAGAACATGTCGTCCATCTATAGACTGAATCTGATGAACTCAAACTTCATTCTGACAGTGCGGGCAATGCTTTTTTTTTGCGCCAATGTCAAAATGAGGAGCTGGTGCGCATATCGGCAGTTTAATAAGATTTTAAAGGTGGTGTCTCTTCTGTACGTTTGGGAGCTCTCATATACAGTGCGTGGTCATTCCTTTTGACACATAACAGACATGGTAGACAAAAACAGAAAAAAAACGTTCCTTTCATTAGATAGAGGAATATGTGTGAGAAACAAAGTGAAATAATATCAAGAATTATGCACAAACATTACAAATGCCCACTTGTTGATTCAAGGGCTTTAGGATAAGTTGAGCATTAAAAAAAAAAAAATTGCCATCTACAATGCAATGAAGGAAAAAGCTAAAATTACACAGATGACGGTGCATAAAAATTTGTGTACGATTACTGTACAAACCACTTTTCAAGTAAATGTGGGAATTGAACCCATGTCCGCCTTGAATCCGCAAATGTGGCAATTTTTGTACCCTGTTTACAGCGTAGTTGAACATATTAATCTACACTATGTTCCTTCTTTAAAAAGAAATGCACCATTGTATTTATTTGCATGTGTTGCTGTGAGGATCTAAATGAAAGATCCACGGAGGTAATATACTATATTGTTCCAACATTCTCATGATATATCCACCTTTCAAAACACAAAAAAATAAATAACAAAAATTAAAGGAATGACACTGGCTGCATGTATTTGGTATGAGAGCTCAACCAAATCTGGAAATAAAATAAAACCGGTCCATCACATAAAATCTCCCATCATCCTCTGCTGTCCAGGGTTTTCTCCTGAAAACCAACAGTGAACTGCGTTTCAGCAGCGCAGGGCGTGACGCGACCTTGTCATTATCAGTAAAATTGACTAAATTGTAAACCTCAGACTGGATTCAGACTGAAGCTTCAAATCTGCAGCGGTGAGAAGGCGTAGAAAGGAAACTGGGCCTCGTCCTCGTCCACAAAGAAACACTGGAAGTAGGGCAGCTCCTCTGCGAAGGACAGTACAGTTCAGTATTTTGTCCCTCGCTGAGCACGCAATTTGCACACTTATGTGATATTTCGGTTATGAGAGAGGAATTTGTACTTACCCTCCATTTGAAAGCTGTCTGATACAGAAGGCTCTTCTATCAAAATAAGAACACGGTGTTAACCATAAAACAATACAATATAATCCTGAATTACAGTTTTGCTGTACTGTACAGTACCTTTTACTTTCTCTTCTTTGGCAACTTTCTTCTCCGCAGATCTTTCTACAACAAAAGAGCATTTTCTGTGTGCAGATAAGGTTTGAACACTCATTTTTTTGTTGCGATTATTATAAGAATTATACCTTTCTTAGCCGGCTCCTGTATCTCCTTAAGAACTCTGTCCTCTGTAAATACCAATAAGATTAATAACTATTAGTCAGAGATTCAAACTGCTTTCTGCAGAGTAGACTAAAACCGCAGATTGTATTTGCTATACATATTTCACACAGACATTTTGCGGATTTGATGATGTGAATGTTCACTGTACCTTTAGCTTTCACTTCTTTAGTTTCCTTCTTCTCAACTGTTTTTTCTAAAAAGAGAAGAAAAGAAAAATAATGAATGAATAATTCATAAAACAGTGTACAGTAGCAGGTGTACTGTACAGTGTTAGTCTGGTCACAGAGGCAGTTTCTTAACAATCAAGATACCTTTCTTTACAGGCTCTGGTTTTTCTCTACGAACTCTGTCCTCTGCAATAAATCACAAATGTTCCATAAATTTACAGCATATTGTAGCTTTATTGATCTACTCAAAGCTGGTCGTACGCAGTACCTTTCTTTGTTGCAGTGGATTTGACCTTTTCTTTTAAAACGTCAAGCTCTGTTTCACAAATATGAAACAATCACAAGCAGGCAAGAAATGGACAATTACAACATATTTGAAGTAATGTTTTGTTTCATTTTACCCCTTCGTGAAAGTAAAAGGGTTTTTCTTTCTTGCTTGTGTAAGCCAGTGTAGCATATATGCATGTTTCATTAGTTGGCTGTGGCTCATTTACTTCAAACTTATACTTTCACTTACAGTATATGCTGTTTGTTTATGTATGTTTATTATGAAAAGCCTGAAAACTGAAAACACCATAACCAAGAGACTTCTTAGGGTTGTTAAATCTACTAGCATGCATGTTCAGTAAGATACTGGAAAATTGTTAAACTGTACAGTTATTGTCTATAAGCCTAAGATTTATAGACAAAAATCTATATTGTATATTCTCTAAATTATTGTCTATAAATCTATAACAGAATAGTTTCTTGCTGAATAAATAATCTTAATTTTTGGCATTTTCTATAAAGGATTCATAGACACTTTGACATTCAGCAGGAAAATCTTCTATTCGCCTTCAGGTTACATGTAATCAGATTACCATGAAGGTTACAGGGTTACATGAAGTGCTGCCTCTACTGAAGCACCACAAATGTACCTTTCTGCACACGGGCCAGTTTGGTCTTTTCCCTAGAAACGGCTGTGTCATTGGGAAGAAAATGCAATTGATATACAGTTCTTTTATGTGTGGAAGTCTGGCGGTATAGCGTTGCAGCATATATAAAACCTTAAGTCTCAAATGCATCACCAAATTGACTCCAGTTCCATAATAACTTGATCTAAATAATAGTTGTCATTGTACTAAACACTGTACCTTTCATCACTGCAGCAAGTTTGTCCTTTTCTTTGGCAGTCTCCAGTTCTGAAAAAGGGAATCTAAGGTCAGACTCGGACAATTGGGACACATAAATTGAGAGCGGAAGCCACAATTGGCTCATTTTTCAACAATGCGTATTGCAGCTGGAGCCACAGCAAATACCACAACAAAATGAATGTCTAAAAGCAGCTTGCAGTGCATGAAGGATCTAATTAGAAAGCTGTATTTAGTGTTAGAAAGTTCATCTTTGTTGAGCAGAGAAATATTATTGATTTGCACCTTTTTGGGGGCTTTTCTGCAAAACACAATGATCTGAAGTGTGCTCTGAGAAAACCACTTGACTAGTGTTGGTTTGTCCACATTTGATGCTACTGGCTGTGTGATTCTCTGCATGTATCTTCTTTTTATTTGAGGTGTAATCTTCCACTCTAGAGCAAAGGGCATGAAGCGTCCAGATACATTTCAACATTTACAACACATTGTTAATGTTTGGTGGGTTATAACAGCTTTTGCTTTGGAATCTCAGCTCTTTATTGTCTACGTTTTAGAAGGTAAGGGGTGAGTTAGAAAAGCCTGACAAAATCTGTGTATGTAGTGCTTGCAGATCTATGAACTACACCTAAGCATACAGTATTCCTCAGGATCACCAAATAGAAACAGCTTGTTTGCTTATGACATTTGCCTAGAAATCACTCTCCATTTACTATGTTGATTTATTGTTGTTTCCCTCCTGAGCAATCTAATCCAGATTTTACAGTGACCTACATTTCGTGACTAGATCACTGTAATCACAATCACACACTGGTTATATGGATTACTCCTACTGAAGCACCGCTTATGTACCTTTCTTTATGTGGACTGGTTTGGCCTTTTCCCTCAACAATTCTGGGAGAAAATGCAATTAATACATGTTTATTTATGATAATGGTTGGGTAGAATTATAGCACATTAATGGAAAATGCCATACTGACACAAAGAGCTGATTTTTAAGTATTCAGTGCATGTATTTGTCACCAAACATGACAATATGAGAAGTAAATGTTGTTGTTTTTGTACCTTTTTTAACAGCTGGTTTGACTTTCTCCTCTGGCCTTTTGGGCTCTGAGTAAATAAGAATGTAAGCAATTGTTGAGACTCAGAAAGTAGCTTTGTTGCTTACGATAAAACATAATTAGCATCTAATTATAGATGATACCAATCATTTTTGTAAGCGAATCATCTGCAGGCAGATGGCAGTGCCAGGCTACCTTTCTTCTTTTGGAGTGATTTGACCTTTTCCCTCTTTGTGTCAGCCTCTTTTTTAGAAGGAGCTAATTCAAATGAAAAAACAAATTATTTTTAAATTGTGATTTTTCACAATTTAAAAATGTCTGTGACTTTGTTGTTGTTATATTGACCTTTCTTTTCATGAGCTGGCTTAGGCTTCTCCTTTGTGACCTCAGGTGCTGAGTGTAATGAGAATGATTTGTGTTAAGGAAAGTTAGATAATTAACTTTGTGCCAAGTAATGATGGATTGTATCTGCATTACCTTTTTTGGCAAGAACTGGCTTGGCCTCAGGTTCTAAAGACAAAGAAGAAAAAATAAGTGGCGTGATGATGCTTGCTTGATTTCTTTAAGATGTGTTTTGAGATGTCTGCTATTAAGCATGAGAACATTTCCTGGAAATCTGGCTTGTATGTTACAGTTTTTGTTACAGTTTTTAATCTGGATAGTGGAAAATGCGTCCACACTATGTCATGTAATGTGGATGCACCTTTCGGTGAGGTTTTTGCCTTTTCTTTCACAACAGCTTCTAGATTAAAAGAAATGAGGGAAGATGTCACAATAACTGTTTGAAAAGCTACAAGCCTTTTTCAAGCCACGTTTCACACCTACGCAATGCAGCTTAGATAAGTCTATTTTAGGTAATTATAATTTATTAAACGTTTAAGCATGAAAATGTACAAACTGAAAAAGACAGTTTTCACAGGAAAATTTGCGTCGTTTCCTCAACATATCTTTGAATTTATTATATTTAGGGCTGCCCCCTCTTAGTCGATTAATCGACTAATCGGTCGTTTTGGTTTAGTCAACTAAGATGTCTAAGACGTTTGTTTTTTTCATGCTGAATGACTTATTTCTAAGAAACTTACGAGCACATCTCTGGTAAACACAAGATTTTAAAGTGGTGCTTTTGCGTTACGCTTTGTGGAGAAACTTAACTTAGATTAAATCAAATAATTGATTAGTTGACCAAATAATTTGAGTAAGAATTTCTTTGGTTGAGGACAGCCCTAATTATAATATATATTTTCAATGTAGCGATAAAGCACGAAGTCTGTGTGAGCATTTCATCAGCAGCCACGTGTTATTAGCTACAAAAGCACAGAAACACACTTCTGCGGCGTACCTTTCTTCTTTTCAGCAGATCTAGGTTTTGCTTTGATAACAGGTGCTAGAGAAATACACGGCTCCATTAATTCTAATGTATCCAGTTAAGTGAGAAACCACAGAAAAACTTACCGTTCCAAAACTACAATCTGGTTAAAAATAAAAAAGAGACAAATACATTGTAAAATAAATGAAGAAAAAGAAACCTTTTGTGGGAGTCACTGGCTTGGCCTTCTTCTCCTTGAGAACCTCAGCTTCTAAATAAAAGCATCAAAATAAAAAAGAATAAGTTAATAATATTGTAAGTAATTCACATATCATATGGGTATGATATGAATATGAATAATATTTGATTGGTAAAACTAGTTTAATCCATGTAACTACCTTTTTTTATTGGTGCTGGTTTGACTTTCTCTTTTGGAGTTACAGGCACTAAAAGGGACAATATTTGTGTTGAACAAAAAATGAAAATGGAAAGCACCAGTATTGTTAATTGTTTAAAATTCAAAAGTCATAAATGTATGTTGAGCAATCAGTATTTTCAATAATAAAAAGAAAATTGTAGTGGTGAGCATATGAAAAATATTAAAGTTAGTGTGGAAACAAAAAGATGTACCTTTCTTCAGTGGCACAACTTTCACCTTCTCCGTTGTTATTGAGACATTTTTGCGCGGTACTTCTGCCGCTGTAAGAAAAATTGAATGAGTCGAAAAATCAGTTGCTCCTTTATTTAAACGTTAATGTTGATTTCTTACCTTTGACTACAGAGATTGGTTTTGTCTTGAGTGGAGCAGGTTCTGTGTAAAGAGATTTTGGATTTATCATTCCTGAAAATAAGATGTCACATTGGAACGATGAAGCTAAATACAAACCTACGTCTCTTACCTCTCTTTGTCAGAACTGGTTTGGCCTTCTGCTTTGCAACCTCAACTGGTAAAGAAAAAAAAACATAAAACATAACGTTCAGAATGCAAAACCAAACCTTGATGTCATGAACATTTTGGTCTTTAAAATATTTAAAATGAACAATACCTGGCTTTGCAGAGACCGCTTTGGCTTTCTCTTTGGGCGCCTTGACTTCTGAAAAGAAAAAGTGAACAAAAAACATGCAGAGGATCATTGACTCGACTCAAAATCTGAACCTAATAAAACAAATAAAGCAAAATAATTTACCTTTTTTCATAGGCACTATTTTGACTCTATGTTTCACCAGAGAGGCATTTCTGGCAGCGCTCTCTTGTTCTGTCAGCGGTAGACATTTGAAAATAAAATACACAGTATGTCATTACAGTTCAAGATGTAGTTAGTTTATTATTTTCATTCTTTATCTTTTTTATTCTTACCTTTTTTCAAGATGACTGGTTTGGCCTTTTCTTTGGGAGCAACAGCTACTGTGTGTCAAAAGCACAATATTTATTATACCAGGATAGTTTTATTTCCATTGTGACAATCATTTTGCTTTTTGGTGATTGAAAATATTATCAACAACTTATAAACTCATAATGTGTGTGTTACCTTTCTTAGCAGG
Organism: Sebastiscus tertius; assembly: GCA_916701665.1. Lineage (NCBI taxonomy): Eukaryota > Metazoa > Chordata > Actinopteri > Perciformes > Sebastidae > Sebastiscus > Sebastiscus tertius. The sequence continues at coordinate 28,453 of CAKAOH010020965.1, read as the reverse complement.
AGCAGCTTTGGCCTTTTCCTTTGGGACTTCTGGGTCACAAAATAGGACACAGAGTTACTGGAGATTTGCATTTTGATTAGTTACTTTTAGAGTTTACATCAAAAACATCTGCATTGTAAACTGATAATCTGTTTATCACGTTCTAGCAGAGTATTTTCTTCATAGAAGTTATTTGTGGAAGGTGTTGAAGAACATTATTTGAACTTTGTGTATACAGTATACTCTCAGTTTTCAGTGTATCAGGTACCTATAGCTAAAACTGATGTAGTTTAATACAACAGTCCTGAAATAAATGCGACCTTCATGAAGGTTATAATGTTCAGTTTTTTTGTTTAAACTCTTAAAATAGGTGTTGATTGATATTGCTGTGTCTCTTATTTGGCCTGCCCTCATTGATATAAATGGGGTATAAAGTTGTTGATGTAACTATTTCCAGTTTTCCAGCTATGATTTCTATGATTTTTACATCCCTCTCTGAGTGAGACAGTCCCCAAATGGGGCTGCAGCATCAGTGAGTCTTTGCATTACCTGGTTTTACAGGTTTAGTTTTGATTTTTTCCTTCGGTTCCTTCTTGGCCACCTTCGGAGCTGCCACTGGTGGAAAATGATGACACTTTATATTTATAAATAATTATTTATGTGTTCTACAACACATACAACTATTGTGTCAGCAAACAAAACATATGCATCATATCTAATTGGAGTTTCATTCTTGTATGGTCTGATTAAAGATTGGTGAGATATTTTAGGTTATGGAGCATCTAAATAGCTGAAAAAAACCCATCAGATTCAAGTTACTTTTACAAATTAATTCCTTACATACCTTTCTTTGCAGGTTCTGGTTTGGCTTTCACTTTAGGAACTTCAGGAACCTCTATTATTGGAGAATATTCAAAAATACAATTCATTAGCTCATCTTAGCTTCACATTAAACATGTAATGGTAGCTCTCTATGCAAACTATAATTGAAGTAGACTGTATGAGACAAGGACATTGGCAGGATCCAATCTGTTCATCAATTCATTAGCACTGCAAACTGCAAAATTAATCAAATACTATCCACAAAGATAAAATGTCACTGTGACTTGTTCTTACATACTGTGTTAGAAAAACGTATTAGAAGAAGGTGTTGCTTTTTAGTTTTGGTTTCACTTTTACAATATAGTACTGACCCACATTTATGAGGCTTATAGCGACCAATAACAAAAATGTAATGGTCTTATAACAGTTGAATCGGGTGCAGCACGAGTAAGCTAGTAAGTACAACTAATTCTTACAAATATTGTATTACATTGAAAACTGTATCATAACATTATATTTAACCATGCTTGCAGTATGGCTCTATGGATGGCTTTGCATTACCTTGTTTTACAGGTTTAGGTTTGATTTTTTCTTTTGGTTCCTTCTTGGGCTCCTTGGGAGCTGCCACTGGTGGAAAATAATAACATCAAATAGCCCTTAAGTTTTAGGTTTACATAACGATAAGTGTTTATAATGTGACACTTTTTTTGGAATATGTAATGTTCGACACATACAAAGTTAGTGTCAGCAAACAAAAAATATGAATTATATCTAACTAGAGTTTAATTTTTGAATGGTCTGATTAAAGATTGGCGAGATATTAGGATATGGAGCATCTAAACAGCAAAAAAACCAAAGATTCAAGTTACTTTTACAAAAGAATAAAAGCTTGCTCTTACCTTTCTTTGCAGGTTCTGGTTTGGCTTTCACCTTAGGAACTTCAGGAACCTCTATTATTGGGGAATATTCAAAAATATAATTCATTAGCTCTGTAAACTAAAAAAATAATCAAATACTTACCACAAGGATAAAATGTCACTGTGACCTGTTCTTCTACATACTGTATTATCTCACCTGCTTTTGTAACATTAAGATGTTCCTTCTTCAGGACAGACGCAACCTCCTTCTTAACTACTTTAATCCTCCTTGCAGCCTTTTTGGGTCCAGCATCTGAAATAAAAAGGCAAAGCTGATTCAACAGTTTCACATAAATTATACAGAGGAAATAAATATACCCTTCATTGAACAAAATAAACCTATTAATCTATTTAGCCTCCTTTAGGCTCCAGTCAGGCCTCTCTTTGGGTTCTTCTATGAGTAAGTACATCTACTAAGCACAACTGCTTACAGATATTGTATTGTCATGAACGCTGTACATGTATCATAACAGTATTTTTTAACCATGCTTGCAATATGCTTCTATGGCTGGCTTTGCATTACCTGGTTTTACAGGTTTAGTTTTGATTTGTTCCTTTGGTTCCTTCTTGGGCTCCTTGGGAGCTGCCACTGGTGGAAAATTATGACACCAAAAAGCCCTTAAGTTTTAGGTTTATAAAAGATAAGTGTTTATTATCTGACACTTTCTTTGAATATATAACTAAAGTTAGTGTCAGCATACAAAAGATATGCATAATACCAAACTAGAATATATGGTTAAGTTTAATTCTTGAATCGGTTGAATTATCTATTGAATTAAAGATAGATGAGATATTAGGTTATGGAGCAACTAAACCGCTAAAACCGCATCAGATTCAAGTTACTTTTACAAATTAATTCCTTACATACCTTTCTTTGCAGGTTCTGGTTTAGCTTTCACCTTAGGAACTTCAGGAACCTCTATTATTGGGGAATATTCAAAAATATAATTCATTAGCTCATCTTAGCTTCACATTAAACATGTAATGGTACATGACACTTTACATCCAAACTATAATTCTTCTCCTATGAGACAAGGACAGTGCTGTGTTAAAAGATGGTGGAATTTAATCTGTCATCTGAACATCTTAATTACATTAGGTAAATCCCAATCCAAAATAAAACAGTGCCTGTGCCTTTTAAATGTAAAATAAATCATGATATTTTAAAGATTGTCTATTGTTTATGATCTCACACACTGAAGCATAAAGTTAATATATCATTATATTGACTCTGGCCTGTTACTTACCTATTTTTGTAACATTCATTTGCTCCTTTTTCAGGACAGGAACTATCTGCTTTTTGGCAGCTTTCACCACCTTTACTGCCTTCATAGGTACATCAGCTGAAATGAACAGCAGAAAGTGACAAGTGACCAATAATGTCATTTTCAGGTGAGGACAGTCTCTCTTTTTGATCCATTTAAACAACTGGGTTAAGTTGTCAGTGCAAAATGAATCAAATACTAACCACAAGGATAAAATGTCACTGTGACCTGTTCTTCTACATACTGTATTATCTCACCTGCTTTTGTAATATTAAGATGTTCCTTCTTCAGGAGAGACGCAACCTCCTTCTTAACTACTTTAATCCTCCTTGCAGCCTTTTTGGGTTCAGCGTCTGAAATAAAAAGGAAAAGCTGATTCAACAGTTTCACATAAATTACACAGAGGAAATAAATATACTCTTCATTGAACAAAAGAAACCTATTAATCTATTTAGCCTCTTTTAGGCTCCAGTCAGGCCTCTCTTTGGGTTCTTCTATGAGTAAGTAAATAAGTATAACTAATGCTTACAGATATTGTGTTGTCATGACAAACTGCACATGTATCGTAACAGTATTTTTAGCCATGCTCTATGCTTCTATGGATGGCTTTGCATTACCTTGTTTTACAGGTTTAGATTTGATTTTTTCCTTTGGCTCCTTCTCAGGTTCCTTGGGTGCTGCCACTGGTGGAAAATTATAACATTGAAAAGCCCTTAACTTTTAGGTTTATATAAAGATAAGTGTTTATGATGTGACACTTTCTTTGAATATATCATTTGTGTGTGTAGAACACATAGAAAAGTTATATATTGTAGTGTCAGCATACAAAAAATATGCACAATAACTAACTAGAGTTTCATTATTGAATGGTCTAATTAAAGATCGCTGAGATATTATAGGTTATTCAAGTTACTTTTACAAATGAATTGACACAAAAAAATAAAAGCATGCTCTTACCTTTCTTTGCAGGTTCTGGTTTAGCTTTCACCTTAGGAACTTCAGGAACCTCTATTAATGGGGAATATTCAAAAAATGTAATTCATTAGCTTATCTTAGCTTCACATTAAACATGTAATGGTTTCACTTCATGGAAACTATGATTCTTCTTCTCTGAGACAAGGACAACACAGTTAAAAGATGGTGGAATTCAATCTCTCACTTGAACATCTTAATTACATTATGTAAGTCCCAATCCAAGATAAAACAGTGACTGTGCCTTTTAAATGTAATATAAATGTATTATTATTATCAGTATGGCTCTATGGGTGGCTTTGCATTACCTGGTTTTACAGGTGTAGTTTTGATTTTTTCCTTTGGCTCCTTCTCGGGTTCCTTGGGAATTGCCACTGGTGGAAAATGATGACATCAAAAAGCCCTTAAGGTTTATATAAAGATAAGTGTTTATGATGTGACACTTTCTTTGAATATATATCTTTTTATGTGTTCTGCAAATACAAATTAGTATCAGCAAACCAATACTATGAATAATATCTAAATATTTTTTCATTATTGAATGGTCTGATTAAAGATTGGCAAGATATAGGTTATGGAGCATCTAACGGCTAAAAAAAACAATCAGATTCAATTTACTACAAATTAATTGACAATTAACACCAAAAAAAATAAAAGCATGCTCTTACCTTTCTTTGCAGGTTCTGGTTTGGCTTTCAACTTAGGAACTTCAGGAACTTTAGGAACCTCTATTATTGAACAATATTCAAAAAATGTAAATCATTAGCTCATCTTAGCTTCACATTAAACATGTAATGGTTGCACTTTATGGAAACTATAGTTCTTCTTCTATGAGACAAGGACAACACTCAGTTAAAAGATGATGGAATTCAATCTGTCACTTGAACATCTTAATTACAATATGTAAGTCCCAATCCAAGATAAAACAGTGACTTGGCCTTTTAACCCTTGTGTGGTATTCAGAGTCTGTGGGACCCGTTTTCAATGTTTACTAAAAGAAAAAATGATGTGATTTAATTATTTTTTCAACCTCAGACTCATTGGCCATGGCTCATTTTCTGTGTCGAACATATAAAAGAACACATTTTTCAATGACTGCACACTGTACAACCCCCTACACAAGTATATTACATATGTGGTGTTCTGGTCCTCTGAACCTGAGGGAGATAAATGTATGGAAATTGTAGGTGCTGTGCACAGTACCTACACTCTGTCCTCCTCTGACCTGGGCCTGTTGTAAGTGTGTGTGTGTGTGTGTGTGTGTGTGTGTGTGTGTGTGTGTGTGTGTGTGTGTGTGTGTGTGTGTGTATGTGTGTGTGCGTGCGTGTGTGTGTGTGCATGTGTTTGTTTGTTTGTTTCTCTGTGTGTGAGTTTTGTCCTTCTGCTCCTGCTGTTCCCGCGCAAAGTTGTTACATTTCAAGCACCGACACCTGTCTGCTCCCACATTCCCGCACATTTTACTCTCTGTCTTGCGGGAACTATTCTATATTTTCTCACACTATAACCCAGCTGCAAATTGGCTGTTTGGCTCCTCATCGCAATCGATCAAGATGGCAAAAAGGTTCTCTGCTTAGAGGGCTTTAGAAGTGATTTTAGAAGAGAGAGAATCTTTGGAAGATGAAGAGGAAGAGTTTTTGGAATATGAGGTTCACATTTCTGTCAATTCAGAGTCTGACAGTATGAAGAAGAGGATGAGACTGACCATCAGGCAGCTCAAAAATTAGCTCATCAGCAGCCAGCAAGTGCAGACATATGGATGTCAAAAAATGCAACACACACACAGTAAAACTCTGCCCCTCATGTGTTGTATAAGTTGGCATGAATAGGCTATGTGTTCAATGGGGTTCATGTTGTGTAGACTGACATGAATTTCTAATTAAGTTCAAAGAAATAAACATCATTAAAAACCTTGTTTCATTTATATTTGTTCAAGATAAATGTTTTTTTTTCACCCATATCTTCATTATAATTGATTTTTCTTTTTTATTACATTTTATCTCAAAAAACAGCACTTTTGTTCATCAATATTATCCCACAGAGGCAAATATTAACCATACGCTGTCTATATTGCTTGTAATTAGGATAAAGTAAACATCTGTTAAGTATTTTTACATAAATTGTTATGACTTTATTGATTTAAAAACCCAATAATGGGGTGGGTCCACCAGACCTGCGGACATTGGCTGAGTAACAAAAACATGAACACCACACAAGGGTTAAATGTAATATAAATCATGATATTTTAAAGATTGTCTATTGTTTATGATCTCACAAACTGTAGCATAAAGTTAACATATCATTATATTGACTCTGTTCTGTTACTTACCTGTTTTTGTCAAATTCATTTGCTCCTTTTTCAGGACAGGAACTACCTGCTTTTTGGCAGCTTTCAGCACCTTTACTGCCTTCTTGGGTTCATCAGCTGAAATGAACAGCAGAAAGTGACACAAGTGACCAATAATGTCATTTTCAGGTGAGGACAGTCTCTCTTTTTGATCCATTTTAACAACTTGGTTAAGCTGTCAGTGTAAAATTGATCAAATATCAACCACAAGGATAAAATGTCACTGTGACCTGTTCTTCTACATACTGTATTATCTCACCTGCTTTTGTAACATTAAGATGTTCCTTCTTCAAGACAGACGCAACCTCCTTCTTGACTACTTTAATCTTCTTTACAGCCTTTTTGGGTTCAGCGTCTGAAATAAAAAGGCAAAGCTGATTGAACAGCTTCACATAAATAATACAGAGGAAATAAATATAGTATACTCTTCATTGAACAAAATAAACCTATTAATCTATTTAGCCTCCTTTAGGCTCCAGTCAGGCCTCTCTTTGGGTTTGTCTATGAGTAAGCACATCTAGTGAGTACAACTGCTTACAGATATTGTGTTGTCATGAACACTGTACATGTATCATAACAGTATCTTTAGCCATGCTCTATGCTTCTATGGATGGCTTTGCATTACCTTGTTTTACAGGTTTAGGTTTGACTTTTTCCTTTGGTTCCTTCTTGGGAGCTGCCACTGGTGGAAAATTATAACACCAAAAAGCCCTTAAGGTTTAGGGTCATATAAAGTTTATGAGTGTTTATTATGTGACACTGTCTTTGATTGTATAACTTTTTATGTGTTCTACACATAAAAAGTTAGTGTTAGCATACAAAACATATGCACAATATCTAACTAGGAGTTTCATTCTTGAATGGTCTGATTAAAGATGGGTGAGATATTATAGGTTATGGAGCATCTAAACAGCTAAGGAAAACCATCACATTCAAGTTACTTTTACAAATGAATTCCTTACATACCTTTCTTTGCAGGTTCTGGTTTGGCTTTCACCTTAGGAACTTCAGGAACCTCTATTATTGGGGAATATTAAAAAATATAATTCATTAACTCATTTTAGCTTCACATTAAACATGTAATGGTACATGGCACTTTACATCCAAACTATGATTCTTATTCTATGAGACAACGACAACACTCAGTTAAAAGATGGTGGAATTCAATCTCTCACTTGAATATCTTAATTACAATATGGCTTTGTATTACCTGGTTTTACAGGTTTAGTTTTGATTTCTTCCTTTGGTTCCTTCTTGGGCTCCTTGGGAGCTGCCACTGGTGGAAAATGATGACATCAAAAAGCCCTTAAGTTTTAGGTTTATATAAAGATAAGTGTTTACTATGTGACACTTTCTTTGAATGTATAACTTTTTATGTGTTCTACATATAAACAGTAAGTGTCAGCATACAAAACATATGCACAATATCTAACTAGGAGTTTCATTCTTGAATGGTCTGATTAAAGATTGGTGAGATATTATAGGTTATGGAGCATCTAAACAGCTAAAGAAAACCATCACATTCAAGTTACTTTTACAAATGAATTGACACGAAAGAATAAAAGCATGCTCTTACCTTTTTTTGCAGGCTCTGGTTTGGCTTTCACCTTAGGAACTTCAGGAACCTCTATTATTGAGGAATATTCAGAAATATAACTCATTAGCTAATATCAGCTTCACATTAAACATGTAATGGTACATGTCACTTCATTGAAACTATGATTCTTCTTCTATGAGACAACGACAACACAGTTAAAAATGGTGGAATTCAATCTCTCACTTGAACATCTTAATTACAATATGTAAGTCCCAATCCAAGATAAAACAGTGACTGCCTTTTAAATCTAATATAAATGTAGTATTATTATCAGTATGGCTCTATGGATGGCTTTGCATTACCTTGTTTTACAGATTTAGGTTTGACTTTTTCCTTTGGTTCCTTCTTGGGCTCCTTGGGAGCTGCCACTGGTGGAAAATTATAACACCAAAAAGCCCTTAAGGTTTAAGTTCATATAAAGTTTATATAAGTGTTTACTATGTGACACTGTCTTTGATTGTGTAACTTTTTATGTGTTCTACACATAAACAGTAAATCTCAGCATACAAACCATATGCACAATATCTAACTAGGAGTTTCATTCTTGAATGGTCTGATTAAAGATTGGTGAGATATTTTAGGTTATGGAGCATCTAAACAGCTAAAGAAAACCATCACATTCAAGTTACTTTTACAAATGAATTGACACTAAACAATAAAAGCTTGCTCTTACCTTTTTTTGCAGGCTCTGGTTTGGCTTTCACCTTAGGAACTTCAGGAACCTCTATTATTGAGGAATATTCAGAAATATAACTCATTAGCTAATATCAGCTTCACATTAAACATGTAATGGTACATGTCACTTCATTGAAACTATGATTCTTCTTCTATGAGACAACGACAACACAGTTAAAAATGGTGGAATTCAATCTCTCACTTGAACATCTTAATTACAATATGTAAGTCCCAATCCAAGATAAAACAGTGACTGCCTTTTAAATCTAATATAAATGTAGTATTATTATCAGTATGGCTCTATGGATGGCTTTGCATTACCTTGTTTTACAGATTTAGGTTTGACTTTTTCCTTTGGTTCCTTCTTGGGCTCCTTGGGAGCTGCCACTGGTGGAAAATTATAACACCAAAAAGCCCTTAAGGTTTAAGTTCATATAAAGTTTATATAAGTGTTTACTATGTGACACTGTCTTTGATTGTGTAACTTTTTATGTGTTCTACACATAAACAGTAAATCTCAGCATACAAACCATATGCACAATATCTAACTAGGAGTTTCATTCTTGAATGGTCTGATTAAAGATTGGTGAGATATTATAGGTTATGGAGCATCTAAACAGCTAAAGAAAACCATCACATTCAAGTTACTTTTACAAATGAATTGACACAAAAGAATAAAAGCTAGCTATTACCTTTCTTTGCAGGCTCTGGTTTGGCTTTCACCTTAGGAACTTCAGGAACTTCTATTATTGGTGAATATTAAAAAGAAATAATTCATTAGCTAATCTTAGTTTCACATTAAACATGTAATGGTTGCACTTCATTGAAACTTGATTCTTTTTCTATGAGACACGGACAATACTCAGTTAAAAATGGTGGAATTCAGTCTG
>CAKAOH010020965.1:0-18972 GCA_916701665.1 Sebastiscus tertius | reverse complement strand
TTAAAAGCATGCTCTTACCTTTCTTTGCAGGTTCTGGTTTGGCTTTCACCTTAGGAACTTCAGGAACTTTAGGAACCTCTATTATTGGAGAATATTTTAAAAAAATAATTCATTAGCTCATCTTAGCTTCACATTAGATATGTAATGGTTGCTCACTATGGAAACTAGAATTATTTTTCTATGAGACGAGGACAGTGCTGTGTTAAAAGATGGTGGAACCCAATCCGTCACTAGATATGTCAGATTTCTACTTGTTAAGTTGTTTTGTTTATAGCTTTAAGTTAACATATCATTATATTGACACTGGCCTGTTACTTACCTGTTTTTGTAATATTCATTTGCTCCTTTTTCAGGACAGGAACTATCTGCTTTTTGGCAGCTTTCACCACCGTTACTGCCTTCTTGGGTACATCAGCTGAAATGAACAGCAGAAAGTGACACAAGTAACCAATAATGTCATTTTCAGGTGAGGACAGTCTCTCTTTTTGTTCCATTTAAACAACTGAGATAAGCTGTGTCAGTGCAAAATTGATCAAATATCAACCACAAGGATAAAATGTCACTGTGACCTGTTCTTCTACATACTGTATTATCTCACCTGCTTTTGTAACATTAAGATGTTCCTTCTTCAGGAGAGACGCAACCTCCTTCTTGACTATTTTAATCCTCCTTGCAGCCTTTTTGGGTCCAGCGTCTGAAATAAAAAGGAAAAGCTGATTGAACAGTTTCACATAAATTATACAGAGGAAATAAATATACCCTTCATTGAACAAAATAAAGCTATCAATCTATTTAGCCTCCTTTAGGCTCCAGTCAGGCCTCTCTTTGGGTTCTTCTATGAGTAAGTACATCTAATAAGCACAACTGCTTACAGATATTGTATTGTCATGAACACTGTACATGTATCATAACAGTATCTTTAGCCATGCTCTATGCTTCTATGGATGGCTTTGCATTACCTTGTTTTACAGGTTTAGATTTGATTTGTTCCTTTGGTTCCTTCTTGGGCTCCTTGGGAGCTGCCACTGGTGGAAAATTAGAACATCAAAAAGCCCTTATGGTTTAGGTTTATATAAAGTTTATATAAGTGTTTACTATGTGACACTGTCTTTGATTGTGTAACTTTTTATGTGTTCTACACATAAACAGTAAATCTCAGCATACAAACCATATGCACAATATCTAACTAGGAGTTTCATTCTTGAATGGTCTGATTAAAGATTGGTGAGATATTTTAGGTTATGGAGCATCTAAACAGCTAAAGAAAACCATCACATTCAAGTTACTTTTACAAATGAATTGACACTAAACAATAAAAGCTTGCTCTTACCTTTTTTTGCAGGCTCTGGTTTGGCTTTCAGCTTAGGAACTTCAGGAAATTATTGGGGAATATTCCAAAATATAATTCATTAGCTCATCTTATCTTCACATTAAACATGTAATGGTACATGACACTTCATTGAAACTATAATTCTTCTTCTATGAGACAACGACAACACAGTTAAAAATGGTGGAATTCAATCTGTCACTTGAACATCTTAATCACAATATGTAAGTCCCAATCCAAGATAAAACAGTGACTGTGCCTTTTAAATGTAATATAAATGTATTATTATTATCAGTATGCTTCTATGGATGGCTTTGCATTACCTGGTTTTACAGGTGTAGTTTTGATTTTTTCCTTTGGCTCCTTCTTGGGCTCCTTGGGAGCTGCCACTGTTGGAAAATGATGACATCAAAAAGCCCTTAAGTTTTAGGGTTATATAAAGATAAGTGTATATGATGTGACACTTTCTTTGAATATATATATTTTTATGTGTTCTGCAAATAAAAATTAGTATCAGCAAACCAAAACTATGAATAATATCTAGACATATTTTCATTATTGAATGGTCTGATTAAAGATTGGCAAGATATAGGTTATGGAGCATCTAAACATTTTTTAAAAAAACATCAGATTCAAGTTAGTACAAATTAATTGACAATTAACACCAAAAAATTAAAAGCATGCTCTTACCTTTCTTTGCAGGTTCTGGTTTGGCTTTCACCTTAGGAACTTCAGGAACTTTAGGAACCTCTATTATTGGAGAATATTAAAAAAAATAAATTCATTAGATAATCTTAGCTTCACATTAGACATTTAATGGTGTCACTTTATGGAAACTATAATTATTTTTCTATGAGACAAGGGCAGCGCTATGTTACAAGATGGTGGAATTCAATCTGTCACTTGACATGCCTATCATGTTGTTTAGCCTTAATTACATTATTTAAGTCACAATCCAAAATAAAGGAATGCCTAATGAGATTTATATTTCAAATATAATATAAATGTATAATTATTAGTACAGCAGTTTTAAATACTGCTCTACTCCTCTTGATTCATGATAAATACTGCCTAATCTCACACACTGTAGCATAAAGTTATCATATCATTATATTGACTCTGGCCTGTTACTTACCTGTTTTTGTAACATTCATTTGCTCCTTTTTCAGGATAGGAACGATCTGCTTTTTGGCAGCTTTCACCACCTTTACTGCCTTCATAGGTACATCAGCTAAAATGAACAGCAGAAAGTGACAAGTGACCAATAATGTCATTTTCAGGTGAGGACAGTCTCTCTTTTTGATCCATTTAAACTGCTGGTTTAAGCTGTCACTGCAAAATGAATCAAATATCAACCACAAGGATAAAATGTCACTGTGACTTGTTCTTTTACATACTGTATTATCTCACCTGCTTTTGTAACATTAAGATGTTCCTTCTTCAGGAGAGACGCAACGTCCTTCTTGACTACTTTAATCCTCCTTGCAGCCTTTTTGGGTCCAGCATCTGAAATAAAAAGGAAAAGCTGATTGAACAGTTTCACATAAATTATACAGAGGAAATAGATATAGTATACCCTTCATTGATCAAAGTCAACTTATTAATCTAATTAGCCTCTTTTAGGCTCCAGTCGGGCCTCTCTTTGGGTTCTTCTATGATTAAGTACATAAGTACAACTAATGCTTACAGATATTGTGTTGTCATGAAAACTGTACATGTATCATGTAACAGTATCTTTAGCAATGCTCGCAGTATGGCTCAATGGATGGCTTTGCATTACCTGGTTTTACAGGTTTAGATTTGATTTCTTCCTTTGGTTCCTTCTTGGACTCCTTGGGAGCTGCCACTGGTGGAAAATGATGACATCGAAAAGCCCTTAAGTTTTAGGTTTATATAAAGATAAGTGTTTATTATGTGACAATTTCTTTGAATACTGTATATAACTTTTTACATGTTCTACAAATGAAAAGTTAATGTCAGCACACCAAAACTATGAATAATATCTAAATATATTTTCATTATTAAATGGTCTGATTAAAGATTGGCAAGATATAGGTTATGGAGCATCTAACCAGCTAAAAAAACATCAGATTCAAGTTACTACAAATTAATTGACAATTAACACAAAACATTAAAAGCATGCTCTTACCTTTCTTTGCAGGTTCTGGTTTAGCTTTCACCTTAGGAACTTCAGGGACCTCTATTATTGGAGAATATTCAAAAAAATATAATTCAATATCTCATCTTAGCTTCACATTAAACATGTAATGGTTGCACTTTATTTGCAAACTATAATTCTTCTCCTATTAGACAAGGACAGTGCTGTGTTAAAAGATGGTGGAACCCAATCTGTCACTAGATCTGTCAAATGAAGTTGTTTAGTTTATAGCTTTAAATTAACATATCATTATATTGACTCTGGTCTGTTACTTACCTCTTTTTGTAACTTTCATTTGCTCCTTTTTCAGGACAGGAACTATCTGCTTTTTGGCAGCTTTCACCACCTTTACTGCCTTCATAGGTACATCAGCTGAAATGAACAGCAGAAAGCGACACAAGTGACCAATAATGTAATTTTCAGGTGAGGACAGTCTCTCTTTTTGCTCCATTAAACTACTGGTTTAACTGCAAAATTGATCAAATATCAACGACAAGGATAAAATGTCACTGTGACCTGTTCTTCTACATACTGTATTATCTCACCTGCTTTTGTAACATTAAGATGTTCCTTCTTCAGGACAGACGCGACCTTCTTCTTGACTACTTTAACCCTCCTTGCAGCCTTTTTGGGTTCAGCGTCTGAAATAAAAAGGAAAAGCTGATTGAACAGTTTCGCATAAATTATACAGAGGAAATAAATATACTCTTCATTGAACAAAATAAACCTACCAATATATTTAGCCTTCTTTAAATACCTCTACAAATACCTGTAATACTAATTTAATTCCCATCAGCCTTAGCTGTACTTTACATTTAGTGCTAATTAGCAAATATTAGCATGTTAACATGCTAAACTAGTGAACATATTCAAAATAGGGTCCTCCCTATGTTTCCAGGGCCCTATAATGTTCTTGATATAAACTAACATTGCAAGAGATTGGCAAGGGCTATCTTCGCAGTTAGAGTTGCAACAAAGGGAGATGGACGTTTCAAATGCTGTTTGAATGGTAGAAATCCATTGCAGCCACTGTTGAGATATCAATGTCTAATGTCAAGAAAAGTGTCTTGCCCAATAATTTGAGGGCGTAAGTTTCAAGGAGTGTAACATCAGTAGGATATAAGCTGTAGGTGGGTGATTTCAAGATATTGATCCAGGGAAACATACATTGAACCTTTGATGTAGGAAAAAAACATAGCTGAGAACATTAAAAAAATGGTTGTTGACTCTTACTGTTGTTAATGGATTAGTTGGGAATATGGATCCTTATATTGTGTAAATGCAAACACACTGCATTGCTGGCCTATGCATACCTGTCTTAGTATCTTTCTTCTTGACAGGTTCTTTGTCTTTGTGAGTCTTCTTGATTTCTTTCTCTTCTTTGGCATGCTTTGGTTGTTCTATTTCTTCCTTAGAGATCTTCTTTGGTTCCTTTTCTTCCTTGGGAATCATCTTGACCTCTTTCTTGTCTTTGGAAGGTTTCTCTTGGTCTTGTTCTTTGGAGAGCTTCTTCAGTACTGTCTCTCCCTTTCTGGACAGTTTTGTTGGTTCTTTTTCATCTTTAGATGGTTTCTTTGGTTCTTGTTTTTCTTTAGAGGGCTTCTTTGGTACTGCCCTTTCTTTAGAAGGCTTAGCTGGTTGTTTCTTCTCTTTGGATAGCTTTTCTGGGTGTTCTTTTGCAGGCTTTGTTACACCTTTCTGTTCTTTGGAAGGCTTTTTAACTTCTTTGGCCTCTTTAGGCTTTGCTGGTTCTTTCTCTTCTTTTGCCAGTTCTTTTTTGTGCGTTTTTTCCTCCACAGAGGGCCTTTTCATTTCTTTCCGTTCCTTAGAAGGCCTCTTGTCTTCCTTTACTTCCTTCAGTCCTTTAGGCTTCATCTCTTTCTCTACTTTCTCCTCTTGAGACTTTTTCAGTTTCTCTTCTTTTGAAGGTTTCAAGTCTTCTCCTTTTTTGGGTGACTTCTTCTCTTTGAGAGACTTCATTTCTTTTGTTTCTTCTTTAGATGGTTTCTTCATTTCTTTCTTTTCTACAAGAGATTTCTTTACTTCTTTCTCTTCTTTAGCTGGTTTCTTGACTTCTTTCTTTTCTTTGAGAGGTTTCTTGACTTCTTTCTCTTCTTTAGATGGTTTCCTGACATCTTTCTTTTCTTTGAGAGGTTTCTTGACTTCTTTCTCTTCTTTAGATGGTTTCTTGACTTCTTTCTCTTCTTTAGCTGGTTTCTTGACTTCTTTCTTTTCTTTGAGAAGTTTCTTGACTTCTTTCTCTTCTTTAGCTGGTTTCTTGACTTCTTTCTTTTCTTTGAGTGGTTTCTTGACTTCTTTCTCGTCTTTAGATGGTTTCTTGACTTCTTTGTCTTCTTTAGCTGGTTTCTTGACTTCTTTCTCCTCTCTAGATGGTTTCTTGACTTCTTTGTCTTCTTTAGCTGGTTTCTTGACTTCTTTCTCCTCTCTAGATGGTTTCTTGACTTCTTTGTCTTCTTTAGCGGGTTTCTTTACTTCTTTCTCTTCTTTGAGAGGTTTCTTGACTTCTTTCTCCTCTCTAGATGGTTTCTTGATTTCTTTCTCTTCTTTGAGAGGTTTCTTGACTTCTTTGTCTTCTTTAGATGGTTTCTTGACTTCTTTCTTTTCTCTGAGAGGTTTCTTGACTTCCTTCTCTTCTTTGAGAGGTTTCTTGACTTCTTCCTCTTCTTTAGATGGTTTCCTGACTTCTTTCTCTTCTTTAGATGGTTTCTTGACTTCCTTCTCTTCTTTGAGAGGTTTCTTGACGCCTTTCTCTTCTTTGAGAGGTTTCTTGACTTCTTTTTCTTCTTTAAGAGGTTTCTTGACTTCTTTCTTTTCTTTAAGAGGTTTCTTGACTTCCTTGTCTTCTTTAGATGGTTTCTTGATTTCTTTCTCTTCTTTAGATGGTTTCTTGACTTCTTTCTTTTCTTTGAGAGGTTTCTTGACTTCTTTGTCTTCTTTGAGAGGTTTCTTGACTTCTTTCTTTTCTCTGAGTGTTTTCTTGACTTCTTTCCCTTCTCTAGATGGTTTCTTGACGTCTTTGTCCTCTCTGGATGGTTTCTTAACTTCTGTTTTTTCTTTAGAGGGTTTTGTCTCCTTAGAAGGCTTCCTTATTTCTTCCTTCTCTTTAGGCTCTTCTTCTGCAAGCAATCATCAAAGTGTCAGTTTTTCATGTTCTTTTAGATGTCAGTAACAGACTTGATATTGGAGCACTTTTGAAGCTGGACAAAGTACCTGGTGCCCTTTGTGTACAAGTGGGAAGGTTACTGATACTGAAACATAATTTGTTAAGAGAAGCATGTACTAGTGGTATACACCTGCTTTACATGTTGAGCACTGTTGAAGAATTCTGTTGTGTACATACTTCATATTTTGTATATTTACTCTACAAAAGGTAACAGCCTTGTTTTTATTTTTAAACATATACACATATATACATTTGAACAATATTTTGTACTTTCATTGTTAAGTGTGATTACCTTTGGGCTTCGGTTGTTTCTTCTCATGGGGTTTGACCTCCTCCTTTAACTTATCTTCCTTTAGTTTCATCTGTATGGTTTCCTCAAGTTTGGCATCCACTTTTTTCTCCTTTTCAATTTCTGTGAATTTGAGGTCTGTAAGCAGCAATAAATCCTCATAGGCAAAACTATCAGATGCTTATGTTTATAGAGTACCTTCTTGTTTACACTAAATTATACTAAATCCATGCATTTAATCAAAACATGAAGAAATATAATATGATGTTGGGAGTAAGCAAAGTGAAGAAGGTGCACAACTTTAAGAGTATTACCTTTAATAATGGCATCTTTAACTTCTTTTATTGCATGTCTTTCCTTTGCCTCTTTGAGAACTAAAGTATATCATGCAGAAATATGTAAAAATATACAATACAACATACAGTGCAGTTCTGACCAGTAATCAGAGAGTAATATTAGGCTTTTCACACAGCATATTCTTAGCCAACGGCTATCTTTAGCCCCAGGCTAATTGCAGTGTGAAAAGCCCAGTCATCATGATAAATAATCATGCTTGCATAAGCACTATAAGCACTACAGCGTTGAAAACACTGATCAAAACCACACCACAACTAGATATTATATATGTTAAATCAATCACACCTACGTTTTAGAGCTAGACTGTAGAGATCTACAATAAAGTCATAATGACTAGTTATACAGTAATTATTTTTCATTGATACATAATTCGCTGTGGAGGGAAGATCATACAGTACATCAGATTGTTGTATCATGCCCTCATCCAGAAACCTATCAAGGTTTTTCTCTGTCTGTTAGCTCCATCTAGCTGCCTTCTGTACTATTTGCTGCCTAAGGCAAAGACTGTTTGGTCTGAAGCAGGAACACTTAAGTACATAATTAGCACCTTGGGGAAATAGATTTTGCTTTACTGAGTCATCAAAAAGAAAAGAGCTCAGTGAAAAGAGCGCTGTGCTGTATTAGTCCCAAGATCCTCTTTCCTTGTAGCTATTAACACCTAAGTCATGATGAGTTTCTGATCTGATCTAAATAAAACTTTAGTTAGATTTGATCTGGTTATGTCCATCTTTATTTGCTTTCCAATTTAAACAGCATCTATAATTTGTCTCTTAAAGAAACCCCCCCATCATATTGGGAAATGTGCTTATTTTTCCTGTAGTCAAATGAAAAGATCGATATCAGT
Source organism: Sebastiscus tertius (assembly GCA_916701665.1). Lineage (NCBI taxonomy): Eukaryota > Metazoa > Chordata > Actinopteri > Perciformes > Sebastidae > Sebastiscus > Sebastiscus tertius. The sequence continues at coordinate 10,813 of CAKAOH010020965.1, read as the reverse complement.
TTAATCCCTGTGTGTCCAGTACAGATATTGGTCAGGCACAGAAACAATTTTTTTCTAGAATGGGACTAGTGGCCATCCATGGTTATATAAATGGCAAAGGTGACCTTGTTTCTAACAAGGAAGTGGAGTATATTATGATCCCAGAGCCACGTAAGCCTAACCTAAGAGTGTTCAGACTGAACTCAAACCTAAATTTAGAGGCTACGCTATAGTACAGTCAATGCAAAGACATGAGTTGACTTGACCAACATCCCCCTTGGGCAACACAAATTGAGGTGCAGACATGTCTGGACGAGTTTTCTAACTCAACTGTGAACTACAACTTGAGCCCTGGTATTTTTTAGCCTATATTTGCTTACAATTTGGCACCATAAAAAGTGTGCTGAATTACCTATTAGCAGTTCCTGTTTGCAATACCCGAGGTTATACTGACAACACGTGATGGAGGTGACTTGTTGTTGGTGCAAGCTAGTTTAGCTATTTATCCTATTTACCTTCTCCTCTGATTTGGGTAAAAGAGCAGACAAAAAGTATTTCCTAAAATGTTGAAATGTGTCGCTATTCTATAATGAAAAGCCTTTTGTGATCAAAATCATTTTGTTGGTTTAAAACCTTGATGATTAAAACAGTATAACACAATGAAAATATGAAACATGTCAGTAAATCGGTCATTGAACAAATGTCTGTTAGGCCCTAATAAGATTAGTCACGTCACAACCAAGTGGTCCTTTGAAAACATGTTAAGAAAGTGTTAAGATGATAAATATCCACACATTACATTTATCATTATTAACACACTCAAGATTCAGAAACATTTTCATTACCTGATAATGAAAAAAAAGGATGAAAAATATGTGATGATAATGATGGGAGTGTTGTACCTTTCTCATGTTTGTGAAGGTGTTCTTCGTTATGAGCCGCTCTGGATCCGACTCTTCTGAGCCTCTGAAAGGGAATATGAACCTTCCTCCTTCGTTTGAGTCCAGTTTTCCTACTTTCACTGTTGTTGTTGTTTTCATCAAGTTCGTCGATGATGTCGGAGTATTCGTCTTGGTCATCGTGAACAGTTGTTTCTTCTTCGTCCTCATTATGAGATTCAGGCACTACACTGGCATTATCGAGCTTTTCAGCTGCCAGAGTTTTAATATCAAGTTGTTGGACAGATGGCTCTTTTTTTTCATCTTCATCCTCCATCATCTCCACTTTGTCCAGTTTTTCTCCTTCGTCCTCCTTTAAATCCTCATCATCGTCCAGATCTAAAGCTTGATCGTCCTGGTCAGTTTTTACAAACTGATCTTTGACATCAGTGTCGGTTATTTCAATGTTTTTTTCGTCTCGTTCTTCATCAACATGAAGATTTTCATCTTCAATCTCCTCCTCATCAGCATTTCCTTCTGTTTTTGTCAGTTCCTCCTCTTCTTCCTCCTCATCTTTTACCAGAAATTCAGTTTTTGTCTCCTCCTCATCTTTGACCGCATCCTCTTCAATTTTTGTCTCCTCCTTTTCATCTTCTACAAAATCTTCTGTTTCGGTCTCCTCTTCCTCCTCCTCATCTTCGACTGCATCTCCTTCTGTTTTGGTCTCCTCTTCCTCCTCCTGATCTTCGACTGCTTCTTCTTCAGTTTTGGTCTCCTCCATCTCATCTTCTAATGCATCCTCAGTTTTGGTCTCCTCCTCCTTTTCATCTTCTACAAAATCTTCTGTTTTGGTCTCCTCTTCCTCCTCCTCATCTTCGACTGCATCTTCTCCAATTTGTGTCTCCTCCTCCTTTTCATCTTCAACAAAATCTTCTATTTTGGTCTCCTCTTCCTCCTCCTCATCTTCGACTGCATCTTCTCCAATTTGTGTCTCCTCCTCCTCCTTTTCATCTTCTACAAAATCTTCTGTTTTGGTCTCCTCTTCCTCCTCCTCATCTTTGACTGCATCTTCTTCAGTTTTGGCCTCCTCCTCTTCCTCCTCCATCTCATCTTCTAATGCATCCTCCGTTTTTGTCTCCTCCTCCTCTTCCTCCCCATCTTCTACCAAAATTTCTTCTGTTTTTGTTTCCTCCTCCTCCTCCTCCTCCTCTTCTTCTACCAAAACTTCTTCAGCTTTGGTCTCCTCCTCCTCCTCCTCTACCAAATCTTCCATTTTGGTCTCCTCTTCCTCCTCCTCTTCTTTTACTGCATTTTCTGTTTTTGTTTCCTCCTCTTTCTCCCTTTCTACCAAAACTTCTTCAACTTTGATCTCCTCTTCCTCAGCTCCCATCACCTCTGCTTCAGTGTTTGGTTCCTCTTCTTGTTCTTCTTCATCATCCTCTGTTTTCAAGTCCTCCTCCTCTTCTGTACCAACATCTTCCTCATCTTCTTTTTCCTCCTCCTCGTTTGCTGCCTCCTCCTCTGTTTTAATCTCCTCTTCCTCAGTATTAACCTCTTCTCCCTCTTCTTCCCGTGATGGTTCATGTTGAGTCTCTTCAAGGTCGACATGTTTCACTATTGATGTGATAGCAACAAATTTAGTGCCTGTTATTGATGTTGTATCTGACTAATGAATGTGACTATTTAAGAAAAAACGTATGAATACCATCCTCCTCCTCATCTGCTTCCCTGGCGGCTTCAGTGGGAGCTTCAACCTCCTCCTCCTCTTCCTTCTCCTCCTCCTCAATCTTTGAGGCTTCACTTAACTCTGCAGCAGCGGCTTCATCTTTGGCAGCTTGCATGATCTCTGTAACTGTATCATCAACCCATGTGACCTGTCTTATCTGACCTTCACATCTTTAAACGAAAACGCAGCTTGTTTCCAGGTACAGAAGAATTTGATGGGATGAAATGGGAACAATGGCCATTTATAACGTTATATAGTACACACCACATGCTGCAGTTAATGACTTTCTCCTTTTGTTTATATAATTAAAATTAGCTTACTGCCAACAAATCTTAAGATAAATTAATGATATTCTGAAGGCTAACTTTTGAAACATGTGGTGTGGACTTGTGTGATTCCATGCAAAGATAAAATGAAATATTCCACACGAAAATCATCCAGTACAAACAATCCAGATAAATACAGTATATCACAGATGTTTAAGTCAGTCAGAAGAATGCAACTCCAAAGGACACATATTAAAGACAAATTTTCATGCTCAGTATAACAAAGATTTTTTTTTTTGATGACTGTAACAAAAACAACTTAATGGTAAAACACATGACTGCAGTTCCATGAAATGTTACAATCCACAAACAGAGGGAGAGATGCAGTCACCAAATCGTTATATAGACATTTAATACAATGAAAGTATACAGTGATTAGGATGCATATTTGTTAAAGTGAACAATGGAGTTTATTCAAACAACAATGACATACAATTTCATCGTACTTCAGGCTTGCTGTATTATACTGAACATGACACGAGGCAGACTTGAGACCAGTTCATACATAGTGTAAGAAAAACAAAAATCAATGCAAACATGCATGAAAGGCAACTACTTGCTGGCAACACACATTGCTCATATCCAAAATAAACATTCATACGTATATGGTGGTGCTTTCTTACCTTTTTCAAAAGGTGGCAGAAATTCACCTACATTTCAAAGGAAATATGGTAATAAAAGACAATTAGCTTCATTTTTTAATCAATTATTTTAGTTTTACAGCAAAGAAAATGGAGAAAAGTCATTACTTACCTTTCCTGTGCAGCAGAGTTATATCAGATGAGGGAGCTACAGTTTCATCTAAACAAAGAGAAGAATCAGACATGTGCAAATGGAGTGTAATTTGTAGTCATATCGTAAGATACTTTTAGGTGTATTAAAACTGTAATAAAAAGTGAAACCTTTTTCAGTTACAATGTTTACAACCGGTGTGGCAACTGGTTCACCTAAAACAAGAGAAAAAAATACGATACAGGCGTCAGTATAGTTTTAATAGTATTTTTATCTTTTAGTTAAGTTATTATATAACTAATGCAAACAAGCATACCTTGATCACCAACCAGCATGCTCGACATGTAGGCCACGAACAACTCTTTCTTGTCTGAGAACTCTAACAGGGCATCTTCGACAACTTTCATGGGGTCAATGGACAGTTCGGGAATGATCCCTGAAATATCAGCACAGAACAGAGTCAGTTAAAGCTGCTGTTCATAAAAAAATACAACTTCCGAATGTATACTATTTCTTCCATACTTATTCACATCTTAGTATGAGTAATTACATCAAATGCAAACACAGTGATATACCAACACGTTCTCATCCCAACTTGTCACATACTGACACTTTGTCACACCCCTTGCCGTCACTTTCAGTTTAGGCAACAAAACAACTTAGGTTTAGGAAAAAACGACATGGGAAAGTAAAACTTAACACACGGGACACAAACAGCGATCTCCTGGATGAAAGCCTTGTGTTTGTTGGACTTATCCACCTTAAATCCACTTTAAACTACGTCACCACACTCCCGGCGCACCATCTCAGAGCGTTTAATGTTACCGCGGATGGGTGTACATTGTAGTTAATCGAACGCCCAGTGCGTCTTATACCCGCGCTAAAGGGTGCCTTGTGCGGCGGTATCGAATGGCGATGGCCTTGACAAAGCCTCTGTATTTGATGCCCTGCAAAAGAGAACAGGCTGGATATACCAGCAATAGTATTGTAACGCGGCTGATTTGTAAATATGTCGTCATGTGTTAAAACAGACCTTGTTCACCAGTCAGCGATGTGGAGACATAGCTCACGAGCATGTTCATCTGTTCGGTGGTGATTTCTGCTGTTCTCTTCAGAGCTGACATGGGGCTGAATCCCAGAGCCTCCTGGATATCTGATCAACAGAAAGTGTAAACTGCAGTTAACAGGCGACAGCAGAGTATACATCGTGGTGTTACACATACTAGTAGATTAGGTAAAATCTTAAATACTCTACCTTTTAATGTATCCAGTATCACATCAAAGATGGCACAGAGCACATCCTGGATGTATCCTGATATTCCACTCACAAAGTCGTTAGCAACACTGAAGGCATTTCTGCCAACAGCCACAGGGTCAATGAAGCTAATGTCAGTGATTCCTGATTAGAACAAACACACATTCAGTCCAAAGCTCTAGTGAGTTACTTCATTCATCAAATTCAATCATTTTTTATTATACAGACATTTGAAAAAACAGTTAAACCCCAATGGGAAAAGATATTGGCCAATAATTAATCATTTTACACCCACGACAAACACAAGCTAACAGTTATAATCTTGATTTAGTAATGAATTTGGGCAACAAATAAGGATTCAACAATGCAGACATAATAATGTTTTGTGTAAGTATTACACCACAATCAATACAGAAGTTAAAATATGACGCAGGTACCTTTTGTAATATCCAGTATGCTGTCTGTGATGACACAGAGCACCCCCTGGATGTAGTCCATTATTTTATTCGCCGTGTCATTAGCAGCACTGAAGACATTTCTGCCAATGACCACAGGGTCCATGAAGCTAATATCCATGGTTCCTGAGAAGAATAAATAGAAAACAAATATGTAAAATCAATACTGTATGCTGTGTTAAATTGTCATTTTAATATCTGAAGAGGTTACAGATTAGAGAGATGTTAAATGAGGAGCGTAAATACCTTTCACTACACCCAGAATTGTGTCCAAAATGCCACAGAGCACATCCCGGATGTAGCCCCCCACTCCGCACACAAAGTCATTAATAACACTGAAGGCACCTCTGCCTGTGACCACCGGGTCAATGTAGCTAAGGTCAACTTTTCCTGAGGAATAAAAAAAAGTATTAATAATATAGGAAAACATAAATGGCAAGAATTATTGAAGTACTTGAATTAGTCTTTTTTTACTTAGGTAATTAGGATAATTATGTTATTTGCATGTGAATAAAAAAAGGAAGGCAAGACAAATTCCTTAGTTACAAATATAGAATACATACCTTTATTTATATCCAATATAGTATCCAATACAGTGTCTACAATAGCACACATTGTGTCCCTGAAGGTGCCCGTAACTCCGCGCATGAAATCATTAGTTGAATGGAAAGCTTGTCTACCGACAACCACAGGGTCAACATAGCTGAGGTAGAAGTTCCCTGTGGGTTTGGGAGGAGATTGTTTGAGTCATTGTTACATCACATGTATGTCAAAATGTTGATAACTTCTTTTTGTTCTGGTTGAGTGTGTTTTCATATACCTTCCTCGTCTGAAAAATGGCGAACAAATCCATCTTTTGCTTCCGATATTTCCTCAGCTGCGTAAGTGGCAACAGACCTGGGGTCACTTAAATCAGGTGCACATTCTAGGGGCCCAGAAATAAGAGTCATGTATTACAATACTTGGTGTATTAAAGGTATAAAAGGTGTGTCATGCATGCTGTCTCTCTTATGTACCTTGAAACTTATTGAGCAGACTGGTTACTTCATCAACGGCGTCGTTTACAGCTTTCACAGGGTCCGAAACGATTTGCTGAATGTCTGAGAATAATAACAGATAATGTGATAATACGCATGTCTGATGATTGAAATTCTAAAAAGATTTTTTTTTTTACATTTTTAGGTGACTAACCAGGGACTGCCTTGTACTCCACAAAGTCAAACATCACCACTCCCACCACCACCCAGGACAGGAGAGCAGCCAGGGCAATCAGCAGCTCTGCAGACATTTTCAGCTTCCCGAGGAGGCCCAGACCTTTGGACTTGAGAGAGCTCGACTGTGGTGCAGCTGCTCCATTGGACCCACCGGCTGCGGATGGGGCTCCTTTATGTGAAAAAAACAACAACAAGAACTCTCAACATTATCAAGACGGTCCTGTTGGGGTCAACTTTTGCTTCTTGGTTTTCCGCTACAGTGCTATTTTTTTACTTTTTGATGTATTCTTACATATTTGGTTTGTCCTTTTACAGTCAGACCCAATTCTCACTGTATATAACAAACATACAGTGGCATACAGCTGGTTAACTGTGATTGGGAAAGTGTTGTATGCATGTATGTATAGTGTTCTTTTCTAACCTACACCGTCATAAGCATATATGGATGTGTAGCCTACCTTTTTGAAAATACTGGAGCCATGCAGACCAATAAGTCAACAGGGCCGGTATATCGGCCAAATTGCAAATATATCAGCATCTGCTTGTATGATGGCACTGAAATGCCCAAAATATGTGTCGAAATTACACAGTTTGTCTGCCAGAGGGCGCTGAGATGTTTATTTTTTGACTGTAAAATGTGCCACTCAGGACATATCTTGGTCACAATTCTATTAATAATCATATTTATGAAACAATGGCCAATATATTGTTAAGAGATTATTTAAAAACTCTTAAATATTGAAAAATATAATCTAGTCTAGTCTAATTATTGGTCAGGCTCCTGAAAATATGCTCTGTCAAAAACTTCACTTCACTTTTATGTAGGTCTTTTTTTCTAACATTAAATATTTATGACAAATAAGCAAATATCATAGTTAAAGTTCTGAAAAACATCCTAAAGTTTTTATTTATTAGGAGTTTAACACTCAAATCTCAGCTAAACTGCTCCATCAGGATTGTGTGGGTGTGGTTTGATCACATTTGATTGACAATGCTGGCAGCATCAGTAAACTAGCCACACAAGTGTCATTAGGTTTTTATTCAAATGTTTCTGAACTCTGATTGGTGCGCGGAAATAAATGGCGTCACCATTTTCAGTCCAACCCACTTCAGGTCAGTGAGAAAAGCAAGAACAAAAATACAAAAACAAAACACAAATACAGAAATTTCTGGTGTGAAAAATCAAAAAACAAAACTGTTCCAACTTTAACAGAAAATTGCATGTTCATGTATAGAGCCACATTGCTCATAGTAAAAAATTGAATGACAAAATTGTTTTTTTTAAGGCCTTTAATTGAGGATGTGGTTCAGTAACTGATAAACAATGATAAAAACGTATCAGTGGAAGTTCCTGATATATTTTTAGATTGAATATTACTTACTTAATATTACTTACTACTACTATTAAGATATTACATCAAACTAAGAATATCCACTGGCTTTAAAAATCAGTTCTCCCATTAATTTAATGCTAGCAACAACTTTAAACTTTAACACAGTTAGACTCTGACGTTCTTTTGGCATGTTTTGGGATAATAATGTCCTTCCATAGCCAGTCTCATCATCAACACACTACAGCTAAACCATGACAGGTGAAGGATATTTCCCTTGTGAAAGGATTAAAACTTTACACGATGGAGACAGTGTGTTGCATCAAAACAAGTAAACTCATTTCCAGATGCTGAGGGATTATGTGAATTAGATGAAACTGTTTGGCAACATCTTGTCAGATTAAAGATCAGAAAAGAAGGGAATCATCTGTTATTGTCATTTCATCAGGTTATCCAAACACATATGCACACGAGTCCCACCTGTTTAGCAAAGTGGAAAATTCTTGTGATGGCATTTATTGACACCGTCACCCTCGCCATCATCGACACTGCTGTACTTTCCAACTTGGACCATGGTGCCAAGGTGTTAGAGACACCTTCTAACTGTGAATGAACTCTGAACATGCCTGACGAATGATTCACTTCCTCAAATACAAATGCTGAGTTATGAAAAAAACCCTCATAACAGTCCCTTAAGAGTTATTCAGGATGGACAGTTGGTGTCAGTATTTCATCACAAATGTATTCTAAAGGAACACGGCCTGTTATTGCTCAATTCATTCAAGCCCTGAAGCTTCATCAAACAAAAGATTTGGTTGGAAAATACCACTCGTTTGAGCAGATTACATAAGAAATATGAGCTTATTTTTTTTAAATGGCCCGAAGAGAGTTGAAAACCAGAGGTCAGCCCCAGCAGCAGTCATGTCTGTCACAGGAGACCAACGCTAATACTCTGGCTACATGATATCCTGTATTTATAGCAACTGACTTTCAACACATTTTCCTAAGAGGACGTACCCTATCAAAACACTGCCATTTATTTATTACATAGCATATATCACTTTGGCTTTCTGTGCTATAGCAAACAGTAAATGTTGTTTATTTCAGTGCTGATGCAGGTGTAACAGTCCTACCTTCAGCCATGGTGATATGAAGACAATTTCAGCTATAATCCTTTGAGTTGGGGGCAAAGCCTCCTCATGCAGAAGTGAATGGAAAATCACAGCTTCAGTACCAATCCAATCAGCATCCACTTATCTGTAAAAAGTGTCCAATTTAGTAAATTATTCCATTTCCACTTGGCGATCACAGTCTTGTCTCCTGATTTGTGTAATCCACAGGCTGAACTTCTCCCAAGATTTTTTTAAAAAAATGAAGAAAATGGAAAAATCAAGCATACATTTTAAGATTTACAGGTAGTTGTAGAATTTGGAGCTGCCAGTACGGCAGCATTGCAGAGGAGGATCTCTGGGGATGGTGGGGCAAAGGGGTGCAAAGCAGGGGAAGGAAAGAGCCAAGCTAAGCAGAGGGCTGGGTAGGCTGAGGGGGAACAGACAGAATATCCCACCCAGTGTTATTGGTGCCTCACATGGGTATAGGTCAGAGCACAGCACAGGGGGGCTTCAAGGTAACTTTATCCCCCAGAAGGTCCGGGTTATTCTTAGCTGGAGCTCTGTACACCAGCTGCTCTGGCAGGCCTTTTTTGGCGGTTGAAGGGATGTGCGTGTGTGTGAGATCAGTTAGCTGAATTGGGCACCCCTACTGGTGGGGAACCTTGATCTGCCCACTAAATTGGACCAAAACCAGGTGCACAAGATCAAGAACAACACAGGTGAAAACTGTGCTTAAAAAGTTTCACTGTCTAGGAGCAGCAAACATTATGCTCAAAACATTTGTGGTCTCTTCCTCCTGCTGCCATTAATGTGGGTGACTGGGTGACAGTATGTGGCAGCTTCAAAATAAACATATTGCTAAAATTATAAACTACATCACTAATGAACTAAAAGGAAAGGTCTAACATGTGCATCCATATTGGGATCCTTTTAACAAACTGCAATAGCTGACACATTTATTAGTGATGTGTTAACTATATGTACAATATAGAAACTATTTACAAGATAAATAAGTCAAAAGTAAACAAAGGAAAATCATATTTTGACAATGACAATGTTAACTTGCTGATGCTTAGCAGGTATAATGTTTACATTGTTCACCATCTTAGTTTAGCGTGTTAGCATGCTAACATTTGCTAATCAGCACTAAAACAAAAAGTACAGGTGAGGCTGATGGCAATGACATTAGTTTTGCAGAAATCAAAGTAGCCAGTTTATTGGACGAATGCATATTTTTTACCTTATGATGGAGCTAAGTGGAAAGTTAAAGGATAACCAAAGTTATTACAATTTATCCTGAAGGGGACATAAAGTAAATGTCTTAGTGTCAGTTGGTTAAAACCACAAATGTCAACCTCCTGGTGGCGCTAGAGGAAAAGTCAGAGGATCCTCAAAGTCATTAGGATTCATTATACTGACTATTCACTATTCATTATACTGACTATTCACTATTCATTATGCTGACTATTCACTATTGACAATACTGCCAAAACCTTGATACAATTATTTCTTCACACTCCTTAAAACATGAGCACCTTCCTTTTTATGACATACTGTACTATGAATTTTTTTTGACATTTTGTATGGTATATTATACTATGATTTCTTTATGACATACAATATTTTTTTTCGACACACAATACTATGACTTTTTTATGGATTTTTCAACATACCATACTTTGACTTTTTCTCATGAAATTCTTCTACATACTACCTGCTACATGCTATAATATGATTTTTTTCATGACATTTGTAAACTTGCTATGATATGAAACTTTGAAATTAAATTTCTCATGAACTTTTTC